>OMNN01005288.1:1744-22866 GCA_900302755.1 Chromis chromis
AGTCTACAAACCATAACGAGAAAGATGTAACCAAATCACAGTAAGCACAGTAAATACATCCACTGTATGACACAATGAAATTACAATGTAGTCCTGCTGAAATACTATTTAAATAGAAAATATACTTCTTATGTGATATTTAAAACCATGTAATGAATATAACCATTAAGATATTGACTAGTTATTGACAAGCTGTGAGTCATAAAGTACCGTTACTGCATATAAACTATGAACTATAAAGTAACATTATATGGAGGCACACATTGTTTGCCAATGGAAAATAAAAGCTCATAAAAGTACCAGTAATTCCTATAATTCATTTCCTTAAGAACTGCAAACAACCCCAAATATGTGGGGCTTTTTCAGATGTTTAAAGTGTTTTTATTCATGAATTCAGACTTATAAATCCTCCTAAATTTGGCTTTTGGCACTAAAGAGAAAAGTTGCAATGACTCCAAAGCTGACACAGTGATGGGGCCCAGAGGACACTCATCAGGTCAAACACAGTCAAGGCCCTGAGAGTTGAACACTTGAATGTCACAGCTGACAGTTGTAAATATTCAGGAGAGAATCCTGATGATTGGTAATTGGCTTCAAATCCTCCATCTCTCCACAGATGTGATATCAGCGATGCCTCCGCAGGGACAGTTGCCGACGAAATGTGTGCTGCTCTTTTTCCTTGAAAATCGGTACATCTGCAGAATTCCTCCTCTCGTCCGACGGCCTCCTCACTGGGAAAGCTGCTACCTCTCCGCTGCCGCTGCAGGGTCGGCACTGTTCTAACTTCCGAGCCGCCTTCAGCACCCACCAAACGGAAACATCATGATCAGAGAGTGGCTGTCAAGAGTTCTCCATACTGCTAGACTGTTTTCATACCAGTTCACCTCATGCATGTCCAGGAATGAGCTGCCTTCATGCACCACATATCTGATGTCTGACATGCTGGGATTGGAGAGAACAGAGGAGAGAGGAAGCATGCAGTAGATCTGACCTACACAAGTTTTCTTACCTCTTTGTGGAAGCGGTGTGTGCAGTGAAACACTTGAACTCCTCCATTTTTACGCAGTTCTTCATGACAGATCAGGCACAACTTGTCGTTATCATTCTGTTAAACAAAAAGAATCAGCTTAGTCTTTTCAAACTTCAAACTCTGACCAAGAAAATCACGACTGAGTATGTCACATATTTACAATATTAATTAAAAAGTCCCTTTACTTGTAAACGGAGCCCAAAAAGACTCAGGACAAGCCTAAATCTCAACACTAAATTGAAAATTGGAGATGTAGCTTTTTCAGGTATGCTGCCAAGCTGTGGAATAGATCACCCAAAGATATCAGAAAGGCAGGCTTTTAAAAACATACTTAAAAACATATTATTTTACCTAGCCTTCTTATAGTGCTACCTACTATGCTATATGTAATGCCATTTTATTCATACTGCCTTGATTTTTATTGTGAATGCTTTTAGTTTTTTATTTTATGTCTTGCTTAGTGTGTTTACTTTGTCTTTATTTCATTTTTAATGTTACATACATAAACATTGAGTAATGCTATTTTATTTTATTTCATGTTGCCTTAGAGCAGGGATGTGCAACTCCGAATGATCAGCTCATCATCAAGCTCTGCAGAAGCCTGATAACGATCCTGATCATTTGAATCAGGTGTGTTGGAAGAGGGAAGCATCTAAAACATGCAGGATAGAGGCCCTTATAGGCAGGACAGTGGATATGACACTGCTCAGATTTTTCATTTGTAACCCTCAAAAACAGCTTTGTAAACCACTCCAGTGAAAACCAAATGTGAATTACACATTTTTGAATTTATCCCAAAATGATTCCATAATTTAATCCCGAATACAAATCTCATTTCATTGCCTTCATTTACCTTTTTGTACAATAAACTTAAGTATAAATAAACTTTAAAAATAATTATGTCAGATCATATTTACTCTCCCATATTGAAAACCTTTGTAAGCAGGTTGGGAGGGACTTTATTTGCTTTCATTAAACGTTATTAAATCCCAGTTCATTGCAATTCACAATGCATGTGATCATAGCCACCAGTCCTTAGTAGAAAGTAATAAACAGTAGCAGGTCCTTGCAGTATGAGTGTGTTGTAAGAGCCTGTTATGTCATTGAGTTCACACCTGACTGTGATCCTGTCTGCACATTAAGGTAAAACATCTTTTGACACTCTCTAAGTGCTCTTTAATCTGTGAGGGTTTCGTAATACCTTACTGGAGAAAGACAGAAGACTGAGCCTGCATTTAACTGGATAATTTATAACAAGTGGTTATATACTCCTGCTCACCACAGACATGGTCCTTTTATTAGCGAGGCTAAGTCTCTTCTCCAGTGACTCTGTGAGCTCCGGGATGGTGGTGATGCGGTTCTCTGAGATGGCCGTCTTGGAGCGGTTGTTGTCGTCTGAGGAGACCCGTCGAGCTCTGGGGTGAGGCCTGACCTCCCCCTTCTCCTCCCTGGGCTTCATGTGACTCGGAGTGGGAGCCATTGTGGCGGCATGGAACTTGTTTAACTTCATGGCATCTAACTGTGACTGTGGATAACAGAGAGAAGGAAAACAAGTGTCATCACACAACAAAACTGACTAATCAACAGTGTCTAAATTTATATTTGCATGTTCGAAAATGTGCAGATCAGTAGTGAGAAGATTAACCCAGTGGGACAACCACGCTGAGCTTTTGTCTGTGAACAGGGTTAATCTGTCACACACTAATATCCTTAAGTAACATGTTGGCAAATCACCCAACTAATAATAGGTTACTGCTGGCCTCAGACCAGCCACTTAATGGATTATTTACACAACAATCTGATAATTAAATTGTTGCAAAACAGGTATGTTAAAGGTAAATATTGGACTTTTGACAGGGTCCATATATCAATCACTAACTGCTGAACCTGTGACTGCGTTTGTGTAAGTCTGGATGAAAGTAAACTTAATTAAGCATTAATGACGAGACAAAGCTTAGTGGTTTGAAGCATGCTGTGTGCAGGAACTGCTTTGAGTGTTTTAGAACAACGTTTAATATTAAATAATTCTGTGTGTTATGTGTCTCTACATGAAACCCTATCATTTGTGCTTTAGTTATAACAGCATTGCACTTTAACCTTTAAAACTTACCATAGAACAAGTTCGCCAGAGCATATCTTTACATTTTTACATGCTATAGTGCCATTTTATGGAGCATTTGAACTTGCTACCATCAATACAACCCTTACATCCCAAATTTCAATAATATGTATGTAATAAGTCCATATTAACTAAATAAATTGCTAAAAAGTTTGGGGTTTTTTTACACATATTTTCCTAAATACAGAAATATCATAGCGGTATCCCTCAAAAATTGTAATGTAAAAAAGTTGCACAAAATCTTTTCAAACCACAGAAAATTGATTTGGACTGTGTTCATAACTTTTTCTTTTTTTTTTTAAGATTTATTTTTTGACCTTTATTCGATTGGACAGTGGATAGAGTTGGAAATGGGAGAGACCGGAGAAGGACACGCGGCAAACGCCCGAGGCCGGACCCGAACCCGGGACAACCGGCACATCTCTGCACGTGGGTCACGTGACACAACCATCAGGCTATCGGGGCGCCCATAACTTAATTTTTGAAATACACTATTTTTTATAAACAGAAACAAAAACGGAAATAAAATGTACATTCTGAATAACTTGAAAAAGGACAGTATGTATATCAAAATAAACTATTTACAGTGTAACTACAAGTTTCTGGATGGAAACAGTGCACACGACACATTGTAAGTAGAATGTGTACGTTTAACTCTTCCGGTATCATATGCAAAAATAATTATTGCTCTATCTTATTTGGTTGCAATTCCACAGGCATTTAAAAATAGATATGCAAATGGGAGCGCCGGCGCTCCCATCGGCTTTAAGCAAAATTCTAAATTATCCAGAATATAATGCATCTGAATTCAAAATAATAGTCTGTAATTTTACATCTTTGTTTGCTTTTATTTTACAATTTTTTCTCCTGAAAATTTTAAATGCTTAAAAATATCAGTAAAAATACAAAAATTGGCTGCACATTTACATATCTAATGTAAAATAACAATAAAAACCTGCAACTCAGCACTTACAGAATCCTGAATAGAAACATATGGAAGAACCCAAGAAGCCAATCATCTGCTTTGTAACAACCGAACCAGGAAACATCTAGATATTGTGTTGTTGCACTGACAAACATGGTGTCATGAAACTGTGTGTATGAATCGTAGGAGTAGATCTGTGGAAGGAAACATTTTAAATCTTATTTTGGTGCAAAGTCTCCAAACTTTTGAGACTGTAGCTATGACTCTCTCCCCATATATTTAGACAGGGAGTTGAAGCATTTGCGTATAAGGACATTTGATTCAACCTTTGTCCTTAAAATTAATGCAGGATATTAAAAAAACATTAAATTCAGCTACGTACAGTATATCTTAAGTGATTAAGATGTACTTACTTGCTAAATGAGTTTACTGGACATCTACTATATGAGCTACAAGTTTACTGCAGTGAATAAAGTAGAACGCAGTTGCCTCATGGAAGACCATTGGAATGCAGAAGCCCACAGGCTTTAAAACATGTTTATAAAAGAATATAATTTCCAAAGCAGGGTTCGTAATATAGATTAAAACATCCTTACACATTAACATTAAACACAGGACAAAGACCAGCCTCACAACCAGGTCGGCATTTACTGTAAAACTATTCTGTTTATCACAGCGAGGCCCTGAACTGACTCCAAGTCTGCATGTGGCAGAGCATATGTAGTGTTTGATGTAAAGTAACAGTGAAAACTAAAGACCAGTCCACTTGAAGCGTCACTAATCCTGTACTTTGCAGGTTTTTTGTTGGAATTTTGCATGGTGGAAAACAACAGTACAGAAAGTCATACTTGTTCCTATTTCTGTTAGGCAGCATGAGTATATTAGCAGCTTTAAACAACATATTCAACTGTGCATCTTTGTGTGTTTTTATTGTGTGCTGGGGAAGCATCATATACTTGTGCATCAGCAGACATTATTGATGTGAAGAGTGAAATCACAGGTCAGGACAGCCTATTTCTAAACACTATAACAGACCTACATAGACTTCACATGCATGAATCTACTGTGAAATATACATAAAATCATGCTCCCTTCCTTTTTTAGCCTTATTACTTTAATATACTTTGCATTCTTTTTTAGAAATATTCCCTTCTGACATATTGGATCTTGATTAATGAAGGTACAGACAGTGTTTTTTTGTGAATTTATCTTTAAAGGAGGTTGTTTTAACAAGTTTACATCAGTTTAAAAGTGTGATTCATGCTTGGGCAGGCATGGTGTAGAAAAAGTATCAGAAATGTTTTGTTAAAAGTGTTTATATCAGTGCAAACACTAAAAGCCACATGCATGGACTCATTAGTTCTTACCACAGTCGGGAGTGATGCTCTTCGATCAGCGTGTGTTTTCGCAGGCCTCCTGAAACTGCGTTTTCTCTCCCTGCTGTGTCCAGATTCTGCTCCATGACCCCAGTAACTACTCATCCAGTTCGTGAAGTTGCCATCATCGTCCTCGTCATTGTCCATAATGATAGCAGGCAGTAATCTCAGAGACATGATGGAGCCTCCTGTTGCAGTCGGTCAGGCTACAGCAGATGAAAGTGTGATCCAGGCTCAGTGGTACTGAGGGGTGAGTCAACGCTGAGCTGACCTATTAAGTCTCACACTGGCTGCTCTGCTACACAACGCTGTCCCACAAGGCAAAGGTAGCTTACTTCAAATTAGACTCCTCTGGTGCCTCAAGCATTGTTGCTGTAGTTTTGTTATTCTCGGACGGGCCAAAAATAAACCTCAGAGCTTTTTGCCAAAGTCTTTAAATAAGTGAATCCCCTGTAATCTATTTACCGTGGCTGGTGGAAAGTAAAAATGGAGGTGATGGGAACAAACATGGAGGAGCAGCTCGTGTTTTGACTCTGGGTGATGTGACCACGGCTTTTAATCTTTCCATTACAGTCATGGGCCTGGGGGTAGACAACTCAAACTCCAATTTCCCCATACTTTCCACTTGCTGAGTACATCAAACCTGTCAATAATTATGGAGTGCAGCCAGCTCTCTCTGCTGCTGTGTGCTATGAGCCTGAGGCTTCTGCAGCACTGGACAGGGAGGCAGCATATCTTTTCATATCACACTGGGCGCTACTGAGTCATGTTCATTTGTTGGTTTTGTTTTTTATTTATTGTGCTTCTTAATCCAAAATATAAAGTAAAGTTCTAATAATAATAATATTAAAGTACATAAGTCAGTTTACTCAAGTAAAGTACATAAGTACAGTTCTAAGGCATTTTTTCATGACTTGAGTGATTTCATTTTATGCTATTTACTTTAAAGCAACAGGAGTTGAGCCAAAGTGCTTTCCAATAAAGAAATAAGACTAATGCAGCAAATTTACCCAACATCTTCCATTTTTACTGCTGTAAAATTGCCAATTGTCCTGCTGTGAGATTAATAAGACCTTGTCTTATCTTAAATATAAAGGTTGAGAGCATGCAATATTATCTATTATACAGATTTCCTCTGTTTGATTTAAATGCTACAGTTAAAACCTCATATTATCGTTTTTATAGACAATCTGTGCAATTTTTTAGACGGGACATGCAAAATAAAATTATTTTGATGAAACACTGCAATTCTAAGTTTAAATTTCATATTGTTTATTGGTTTCTGGCTCTAATAAATGGTGTCATCTATGAGATTTAAAAATACATAAATAAAATGCCTTTCAATACCCTGGTGGACTTTGGGATTCAGAGTAGAAAAGAAACTATCATATTATAATGAATGATATGAAATAGCGTAATACAGTAAATTACGCCACCAGATAGTACATAGAATGATCCAATAGTGTAACATGTTAAAAACTATTTTCTGATAATGCTTTGATGCTTACATGCTTTTAATGGAGTGAGACTGAGATGTAGAACTTTTACTTGTAACTGAGCATTTTCAAATTGTGGAATTGTTGCTTATAATTTCATTTAAATCTGAGTTTGTCTTCCACCACTGTTGTGCAACAGCTTGGACTGGATGATCAGAGTCTGTCTCTGGTCAGTTCATTCTTCATACAGTAGCAAGAACTGTATGAAATCAGAGGTCCAGTTTTCATACTGTGCAAAATCTGACTTAGAAAAAAATATTTTAACTCATCTTTTCTTATTAGTTTGCATATGCACACAATTATAACATGAGAATGGCCCATAAACTGCAATGCAAATGTTAGAAAATAACACATTTCAGGTTGTTTTTTTAAAAACAGTGCATGTGTGCATTAGTTAGTGCACAAAGAGTCTGAGACTGCAGTCTTCCTCCACTTCTTCACAAACTGAAATGCCGCTAAGAATATCAGAGACTTGAGTCTTTAAGAGGAGGGATAATCTGTGCAGGTACTGTTATGAGACATTCATGCTGCTTTGTCATGTAACCGCAGATCACTACTGAGAAGAAGATTACAGTAAGCTGCTGTTACTCCAAAGATAAGAGTCCATTAAGGATAAAACTGAAGACAAATTACCAAGAAGAATGAAAAACAAAGAAAGTACTCTTTATGCATGCCTACAAGGTGCCTGAATATGAAGAAACTTCCATAGAAATAACCCTGTTTTTTGAATTATTGAAAAAAATAATGCAGTATTTAGATTACAAATCTGCAGGGATATTTGCAACCAAATATCCCTGCAGATATTTGGTTGCAAATATCTGCAACCAAATATGCAGATATTTGCATATTTGGTAACTGGTAACTGCCGTTACCAGTTTAACAGAGCTGTTAAACTGGTAACGGCAATTAGACGTTATAATATAACACTGTGCTGTATTTGTGTTTGTGTGTGTTAAAATGAGCTATATTCATGTAGAAATGATGGATACCAAATGCTACAAAAGTGCCTCCTGGAGCCATGAAACTGTGACACCAACAAACTGCATAAACAAAATGAAATTCCATGAATTTAATTAATCAGATTAAATGATCTAACTGGAATAATGTGTTGTGTTCTCGTGATCTACAAACATTTCCAAGGTACCTGCTCCCTTCATCTAAACACCTCCGTGCATTACGAGAGCACAGACACAGCTCAGTGCTCACAGGTTACCAAACACCTTGTGGCAGCAGCTAAAACTAAGCCGAGCATGCAGCGCTAACAATAGCAGACACATTTCACAGGAATAGCAAGCAGAGTTAAGAATAGTTTGAAGATCAGTCACCCTGGTTGTGACCTTTGTCAGCAGCTTTCTCGCCTTTGTAAAGAAACAATACCAGTATTTAACTGTACACTCCATACAAGTAGTGTACAAGGTTATTGTGTCTCATCACGTGTTTTGGTTTAGTGGCAAAATTGATTTAATGGTTTTTCAAAACAAGAATGGGGGCAGCAACATGTTTCATGCTGCTCTGCTATTAAAATGCACGCAATTTCTACATACTTGACTCTTAACTTGATAGAAATGATGAATTAAGACATTCATATTTAGCATGAAAATATTACTTTTATATTTGGTGCAATTCCAAGAACAGAAAGAAACAACAGGCAGCAAACAGTGTCAATAGGTTACAGGTTATTTGCAACATAACTTTCAGCATGTCCTTGATTTTTGGAACATCTCATTAGGGAACAGTGTCCCATTAAAAGTGCGTTTTATTATGAGGCTCTTCATTACACAGGCTTCCCTCTAACCAGCTGCATACAGTTGACTTTGAAAGCTGCTCAGTGCTGGTCGCTGTTCGAGGACACATGGCCCTGGGCGGTAATTGAGCAGTCAGGCTGCAGCACTGTGCAGACAGACCAGCACCGAGCTCTGAAATGGGACAGAGAGGAGACTGGACTTGGCAGACGTACAAACAGACACACAAGCTTGTGACGAATCCACATTTATCAAGATAACCATGCTACACAGTTTGGAAAGACTGTACCTTAAAGAAAGCAGTCAAGATTTTCCATAATATGATTTAATAAACAAGAATGTGAATGTGCAGAAGTACACAGGCAGCATTTTCAAGGGATTATTACTGTACAGTACAGTACAGGCAAACTTTAGGCTGCATGTAGAAGGAGTCAGCAGCACTGCCGCCTGGTGGCTGCAATGAAACTACACACATCATGACTTTGGTACACACCATTAAAAATCTATAGTTTTTCCTTTTTATTTTAGAGATTTTTTCAGTGCTTTTGAAATGCACAAAAAAAAACCCAATAAAATTATTGAAGCAGACTGTGGTCTGGTACATGTCTATAATAAAAATGGGATTGAAAACCTGCAACTTTGAATAAACAGTCTAGGCTAATCAGATTTTCCATCATTTGATTTATTTTACATGTATCTCACTATGAAATACTCACAGTAGAGGTATATAGTCATAATTATTTAAGCAATATTGCCAAGAATCTGTAAAGAAAAATATTGCAAATTATTTATTGATTTATTTAAATTCATTATTTGTCTAATTTGATATTTGTTTTATTGTAAAGCACTTTTTTAACTTTGTTTTGCGAAAGGTGCTATACAAATAAAGTTATTTGCTATTATTGTTAGAATAATAATGACAATAATAATAATAATAATTATTATTATTATTATAACAATAATAACATTGGACGGGTTCTCGGCAGCGACTGTGACAGCGACAGGCTGCTAAGAGGAATATTTCACTCTATAAAACATGTCTTGTCCTCTTGCCATTTAGTTGCGCTACAACCATGAATGATTATTAGCTTGTAGATGTGTTCAGTCCACAGCTTTCATGAAACAACAAAGTTGGAGCAGATTGGACACTGTATGTGTGAGTTATGACAACTTCCTATGGTTCTTTTTTTGGGTTTGGTTCAGATTCAACTTTATTGACATTGTACATGTCACAAGAACATTTTATAACACAACCAAATAACCATGGATGTTTAAAATAAAAACATGAATCTGTGAATTATTTTAATAGCTCAGTGTTGGACACAAGATGTATATTTATAAATGGCAGTAGCATGGCCACCATGCTCATTGAAAATATTTAAAATAAAAACATGAATATATGAAGCTGTGTATTATTTCAATAACCTAGTATTGAATGCACAATAACAGTGTAGCCATGTTTATACATAGCACAAGGCCCAGTTTAATATGAAACTCAATTTTATGCAATATGTATAGTAGGGGTCCCTGTTCCATCTGTCCATCAGTTTGGAGGTTATTGGCCTGAAAAATGTTGAAGACCTCTGGCAAAAGCAGTAACAATAGACAGAGGTGTATCATATATATGGATAATGTACAATGTGTACAGTGGTGAAAATTGTGCTTATTGAAAAGGGGAAAGATTTTACAGGATGTACAATAGTGCAATGATAATGATTTACATTTGCTACAGAGTGTACAGTATTAATGTATAGTTTTGCAATGGTGGAGATTAATGTACAATTTAAAGAAAAATAATATGCATTATTTGAGGTATGTATAGACAGTTAGATTCATTCCAGGGGTGGGTGTGAAAGGAGGATGGGTGATGGCCTGCGCGCGCGCGCGTGTGTTCATTTTGGGTGGGGGAGGGGCAGACTGCTGCTGCAGGGTGAGACAGCAGATGGAAGAAACACATTTGAGCTTGATATGACTCAAACTTTGACTTTTGCAGAATATTTTGCCAACTTTTCACGAGTAAGGCCTGTTTAGTTGTATTACTAGTCAAAGCTGAGGTTGGAGTTACTTCCTGTTTCACGGCAACGATGCGTCGCCATGGCAACGGCGTTATATGAAAATTCAAATGCTTCACACTGTAGCATGGTCAAGGTGTCAAGACTTAGCGGAGCAGTTTCAAGACTTATCTCACAAAGATTGTAGCAATGGTACGTTCCTGTTACCAACAGGTGGCGCTATGACTGAATGGATATTGACATATGGACGTGATCAGAGCAGGGCTGATCAAACATGTAAAGTTTGAGGTAGATTGGAGCATGCTGAGGTTAGTTAAACAGCACTTGATGTTTCATGGCAAAACGCCATTAGACTTATGCGGAGCGTTTTCATAACTTTAATCACAGAGCCCTGTTGTAGGCTATATAGTGATCAAATTTGAGGAGTTACGCCATCTGCGGCTATAGCTCTTGAAAATGAGCAAAAATCAGCAAAATCCTCACAGTTAATGCAAAATGGCAGACTTCCTTTACGTTTTAGAGTATGGCCGTCACTGACTTTTTTGTGCAGCCTGAAGTTCTACATATGCCTACCAAATTTCATAGATGTAGGTAAAAACGTTGTGGTCTATGTGGCTTTTCAAATTGTCCAGGTGGCGCTATGGAGCCGTTTTTCAGTCACGTGCAATTCCTCCCAAATATTAAATTTTTCGCCAGGTCTGATGTGCGTGCAAACTTTCATGACTTTTTGAGCATGTTTAGGGCCTCAAAATGCGATTGAAAAGTCGGGAAAATAAAAATAATAACCTGAGCACTTTCTATAGGGTTTTACAACCGTTGGTGCTCGAACCCTAACAATAACAGGTAGTTGGTATTCTAGGATACGCCTGCTAGTTTCTTTGTAGGCCAAATTCATTTCTCTGGGTTTGTTTGGACTACAAATTTCCACTGGCACACTACAAGTACCACACAGCCCCGAGACAGCTCTGTCGGTATCCCATGATCCCTCGGGGCTGTGACCTCTCAGAGCACAGGAAGAAGAAGCGGAGCTCTCACGCTGTCTGCTGCTGGAGGTACTGGCTGGCTAAACCATCACTCGGTTGAACATCATGGCTGCTTCAAAGCCAGTCGAGCCGCAGTCCGGGACTGGACTACCCCGCTGGCAGCTGGCACTGCTCGTCGGGACTCCCATAGTGCTGGGGGTGGGGGCGGTGTACCTGTGGAACCGCAGCAGGACGAAGGAACGGAAAGGGACCGGGGAGCGGAAAACTCCAGAAGGCAGCGCCAGCCCCGTGCAGGGCCAAGACGGCGCAGCTCGCGCCAGCCGAGAGCAGGAGAACATGGTAACTGTCTCCCGGAGCTTCTTCCGGTCTCGGAGGTTTAATGTAGCGGTCCCCGCATTAGCATGATGTTCCTCGGTGCAGTGCGCTCACTGTAGTGACTAAAGGTGTCATTGTTGTAAAAATCCAGTCAAGGACACCAAGCGTTACTGTCAGTGACAGCTACCTTCAGCAGAGCGAGGCCGACAGCAGCCGGTTCACTGCTGGATTAGCTCCTATTAGCTGCTAGTTAGCCGTCTCTAATGCTAACGTTATCAGCGCAGATAGACTGACCAGCCTGGCTGCAGATGTCTGACAGTCCTCGCCTGTAAATCACTCATATTTAACATAACGTGTTAGTGGTATATTTTAAAATTAAAAAACAAGTGCTAACTGCACAGGAGAAATGTCTTTACCCGAGGTTAGCATTGCTTTGTAATTGTAATGTTTTGGGTGCTATGCTGGCCGGCTAACGATATTTTCTTAGAAAGTCAAGTTGGGCGGGGATAGCTGTCATTTGAACCCGTCTGTTTTATGTAGAGACAGTTTTATAAAAGCCCACAGGTGGCTGTCAGCTCTTTCACTTTCTGCTGCCATGCTTGGACACTGTGTAGTATTAAACATACGTAGCTGACAGTTAATACAGAGTCTAATAACTTACTTTTATATTTTGTTGGAGTGATTGTGCTCTCAGGCTGCTTCACAATATTTTAAACCAACTTAAGTTATAGCTGAGGTGTTGGTAGGATCTAGCAATACTAGGGGCTAAGTCGAGCCCAGAAATGTTTACATTTTAACCTGATAATTGCAACATTTAGTGGTTATTTAAGAATAAAATTGATATAACACGTGACTCAGAGTGCTCTAGGCAAAGAAAGGTCATCTTCCCACTTTCCACAATAATCAAAAGATCAGTTGATTTCAAGCTGTGTGCCTTGGAATTACTTTAATTTATAATTTACTGAGCTAAAATCACTTGAAAAGGCGTGCCATGGAAATACTTGATTTCTTAAGTTTTGTCTTAATGTCATTTGGGTGATTGATGCATTAAATAGTCCAGGAATCAACCCAAACCTGCTGTGTGTGTGTAGCTGACCAATAACACTGAGAACTCTGTCCGTTGTGTAATGATGGCTAACTACAGCAACGTAAGATAAAACAATAAAATGTGTAGTTATAATAGGCTTCCGCGTTACAGCATTTAGTTCGTTTCCTCAATGATTAATCGGGCCACATTCTTTATGCAATTATGCAACAGCATCCACACACAGTAATGCCACTGCTGCAGATATCCTGTTGTGAGGCTGTGACATAGAAAACCTCCTAATAAAGCAATTGTCTTGACAAAAAACAACAGATCAGACTTTAATGGTTATGATCAACTATAGCATATTATTTTTGGGGGCTATACTGCATGATTGTAATGATAGGTGAATGATCCAGAGCTAGTTTTTGTTATGCTATTGCTGTTCTAACAACCAAACAAGCCAAGGACATCCTGATCTAATGACGCCCCTGGCTGTCATGCATGGGTAATGGTAGTAACACACTTGCCTAGCTAATAGTTCATCCAAACGTCAATAATTTACATGTATTTTTTTGTGAGCGATTTTGTTCTTAAAATTTAAAATGTTTAATTAAAGTTACGTTACACTGCAACTGTAGTATATCTAAACAAACAGGCATTTAGGCCAGCGTTCATTCAGTGGCACACATGTACTTTGACAGGGACAGGTGTGTCTGGGTCTGCCGTGGTTGTGTGTGCATGTCTTTTTCCCCACCTGCTGTACAGTGCTCGAGCTAGGGCTGAACAATTAATTGATTTTAATTTAAAATCACTATTTGAAACTTGCAGATTGCAATGGCTGCAATTTAGGATAGATGTTGTGCAGCACATCTGACACAGGATTTTTTTACTCTTCTCTAACGGTAAACTGATGTTTCGCTGATTATCTGAGGACGTCATCTTGGGCTTTAGGAGAAAATGAGGAAAGGGAAATAATCATTAATTGCAATCCTAGTATGAGATAAGGCCCTTTATAAGTGTGTGAATGTGAAAGTTTAAAAAACAGGAGTAGCTTGAGGTATTGGGTTAAATTAATGTGAAGTAATGTATTTGGAGTTCCTGCTTGTATGCCAGCATAATGCAGGCATCATAATTCATTTCACGTATACACTGGAGGCTATGGGTGCTGTTGCAGTGTGCTGGTTTCTTCAACAAATCCTTTTAAGCTTTTAAACATAGACATTATCAGTTGATTGAAGTTTGTATGTTGTTGTGTTTGCTACTATCGGTGTAATATGCTTCATTATCAACCACTGAAATAAATTCACACATCAATGGCTGTTTAAATCGCTGTTACTGGAGCCACAGTTGTTTTAAACACCTTCACAGCAAAACAGTCTTTTGGCTCTTTAGTCCTTGATCCAGTTCACTCAGTCACAGAAGAGAGTATCTGATCAATAATTCTTGCCTTCTCTTTGCTCTCATTCAGAGCCCTTTGGATCGGGCCCAAGCAGCAAAGAACAAGGGCAACAAGTACTTCAAGGCTGGCAAGTATGAAAATGCCATCCAGTGCTACACAGAGGCCATCGCTCTCTGCCCGACAGAACAGAAGGCTGATTTGTCCACATTTTACCAGAACAGAGCAGCAGCATATGAACAGCAGGTTGGTACCAGCTTCTTGTCCTGAAATTCTTCATATGATTCACCCGGTGTATGTTAAATGATATAAACAAAGTAAATGTCCAGAGAAAATAGCGTTTAGGTTAAGGTCCAAAAGGCTCATTTGACCACTAAAAGCATTTTCAACTTGTATGATAAAGTTCTTTAACTGCTCTCAGTAAAATATCATCCCCAGAGATGTTCACTGGGTTATGCTGGTTGTAGAAGGAAAGCCATACGTCACTACACCTT
Organism: Chromis chromis; assembly: GCA_900302755.1. NCBI lineage: Eukaryota > Metazoa > Chordata > Actinopteri > Pomacentridae > Chromis > Chromis chromis. Next base: position 16,660 of record OMNN01005288.1, read on the forward strand.
CTCTTTAAACTGAAAATGTCTGAAATGGCTTCAGCATTTGTTAACCGCTAGAGATGGAATACCTCTGTAGAAAACCGTGGTTAGTGTTCTTTGGTCAATGTGTAGCAGAGTCTGTGCAAACCATCTACATTCTGCTTCTTATGTTTGACTAAGGTGTTTACCTACCCGAGGTTAAAGCAGCTCCCCCATTTAGATTCAGCAAAAGTGTTTCACAATCTAACTAGACTGAAACTTTAATTTCAGATGAAATGGACAGAGGTGGTACAGGACTGCTCTCAAGCGGTGGAGATGAATCCACGTTATGTCAAGGCTCTGTTCAGGAGGGCTAAAGCTCTGGAAAAACTAGACAACAAGAAGGAATGCCTAGAGGGTGAGATGCTTGTTTTTCTTCTTAAAAAGTCCTTTTTCAAGTTTGACTTTAAAATGTGACTCTTATTGACAGTCAGTCTCTGTTTATCTCCAGATGTCACAGCGGTGTGTATTCTTGAGGCCTTCCAGAACCAGCAGAGCATGCTGCTAGCAGACAAGGTGCTGAAACAGCTGGGGAAGGAGAAGGCCAAAGACAAGTACAAGGTGTTTGTCCACTTTCAGACCCCTTTTCTTCAGTTTTAACTTCCTTAATTATCACGTTAACCTTTCTGTTTTTCCACATCCCTCTTCTTCAGAACCGTGAGCCGATGATGCCTTCTCCTCAGTTCATCAAGTCATACTTTAGCTCATTCACAGACGACATCATCTCCCAGCCGCTGCAGAAGGGCGAGAAGAAAGATGAAGACAAGGACAAGGAGGGCGAGGCAGCCGAGGTCACGGAGAGGTGAGGATCTTTTCTAAATATCAACTTCATAAACTTGGGTTTTACCAGGAGACAAAGAGAAACTTGTGATACGGAACATGATGTTGATATTGCTCCATAGGAAACTGTCCATTTGTATCAAAGAATTCCCACTTTGGTACAAAAAGGACTGAAATCTGATGGATTGATTGCCAGAAAGAATTAGACTCTCAGCCTGAGGAGGTTTATGACTAGCTGCACTGAATGTGCTCAGAAAATGTTGTGGTTCAGCTACTTTAGATTTTGAACTGTTACTGTTTGTAAATTTGGAAATTGTAAGTCTTACAGTGGCATCACAATAAAGGATAGGAGAGATTCATTATTAGCTGTTTTGCAGAATTTGGACCTTCAATTGTGAAGCGTCTTGTCCAGAAACTGTTAAACTTAGTAATTTAAATGAACTTTTTTTATGTACTAAAAGAGTGTCAGTGATATTTTATGAAAACCTGTATTATTTTGAGTGTGTGCAACAATATGTGCTATGTTAGTAAATAGACAGTGCACTTCTGTTTTCTTTGTCAGAATGAAATTAGTGTAGCGATACATTTAAGTCAGTCTTTGTGCTGACAAGGTGAATTTGATGAGAAATAATTTCCAGACACACTGCAGATAAACACTTTTTCTCATCTGTTTTTTCCCCATTTCCTCAGCTCCGGCTACTTGAAGGCAAAGCAGTACATGGAGGAGGAGAACTATGACAAAATCATCAGTGAATGCACCAAGGAGATCGAGTCCGGAGGCCGATACACTGCCGAGGCCCTGCTGCTGCGTGCAACATTCTACCTGCTGATTGGTAACGCTACTGCTGCTCAGCCCGACCTGGACCGAGTAATCAACATGCAAGACGCCAATGTGAAGGTACAGACTGTTTATTTAATAAGCTTTTTCTTGTTTAAGATTATTGGAGTAATTTTCACAATGAGATAGTTGATTAGTTTAGTTAGACAAAAAGGCTTTAGAGATGTACTCTGTAGCCTATTGCTAACTTCTAGTAGCCTGTCTTAAGGTTCACTTGTATCTGCAAACAATTTACTGCACAAGATGCTAATATGTTATCATTAATAATTCTCATTCCTTTACACAATCACATGAGGTTCTCAGCTCGTTTCAGGGCAGTTCCTAGAAAAGTTTGCTCGGCAAAAGCTGCTGGAACTTTTCCCAAGGACGAGGAACCTTTGGTGGAACTGTCGAGGGTGTAAATTAAGTTCTAGAGAAATTATTTAAACCTCCCATAAAGTCTCTACACATGTTTATAGTACTTTTTGAACCTTCAGGAACTTTGAGGAAACATTTCTGATGGGTCAGGTACTCACAGCATTCTTTATTGGCCGGTCACCTTAGAGTCAGTCTCCACAACATCAAGTAAAACTTGTTTGCTTTTTCTTAGTTTAGCATTCTGGGTATTTTAAATCTGTCACTGCTGCTCATCTCTTTTGCAGCACTGATGCAAAATGATAAAACAACAACAGCAGCACGACTTGAATCTTTTCCATACTTACTGCTGTTGCTTGTTGCCTGTCCCTGGCTTTATATGGCGTCATTGTTGTGTATGGGCTTCTGCATTACTGTCACCAACTGGACTGGAGTGGAGCAGGTTGTTGTATAGTTGTGCACAAAAGTGACTTGTAGCTTGTAGCTATGTCAGTGGACTAATTTGCCTAATCTTTAGGTGTATTCAGACTTAAGTGGAAACACAAACAACTAGTAGTCTGATGGAAAAAATGTTCCTGGGACCAACAGTTCTTTGTGTTTTGGGTGAAACGTGGCTAAACTGTCACTAAATGAAGTCCCAGACTAACGATTGAATACATAGCGTATTGCTCTAAATCAGTTGTGACTTCAGTGAATGCCTATTTCTAGGTTCATCTGATGATGTCTATGCTCCAAAAACATCTTTCCCAAAAGACTTAAAAAGCTACAACCTGACCGGTTCTCTTTCTGTACTGTCATTTAAACTTTACAGCTACGAGCCAATGCTTTGATCAAGCGTGGCAGCATGTACATGCAGCAGCAGCAGCCTATGCTCTCCACACAAGACTTCAACATGGCAGCCGAGATTGACACACGCAACCCTGACGTGTATCACCACAGGGGTCAGGTAGGAGTGACATTGAAGTGGTTTCCTTCACACCTAATTGTGATTTTAGTGGGCGTCCTTTTTTCAATTGATCTGGTGTCAGTTGACAACCACTGACTTATTATTTGCATGCCTTACTATAAGACAAAGGTGATAATTTGATGCTGGATGCTTTGTGACATCGCTCATGACAAGTCCTGTGTATTTTCTCTCAGCTGAAGATCCTGCTGGACCAGGTGGATGAAGCAGTGGGAGACTTTGATGAGTGCATCCTGCTCAGGCCCGACTCTGCTCTGGCTCAGGCACAGAAATGCTTTGCCCTTGTAAGTAATCAAGTAACAACTAACACAAAATCCTTTTTTTTTTTTTTTAGTTTGGCCGTTTTGCATGTAGCAACTATTTCTGTTACAAAATAGCTGATAAGTGTTTTTGTTTTTTTGTCCTGTGTGTCCTCAGTACAGACAAGCATATACTGGAAACAACCCAGCACAAGTACAGACAGCCATGGACGGTTTTGAAGATGTTATCCGAAGGTTTCCAAAATGTGCTGAGGGCTACGCTCTTTATGCTCAGGTTTGAAATCAAAAATTAGATTTTTCTTGTTTGTAAAGGATGTCGACACATTTTCAGCATTGATGTCAATTGTGCACATATTTGCGGAAGCTGTGTTTACATCCTATTCATGCATCCACTTGTTTTGCAATGGTTCAGTGGAACAACACTGGAAACTGACTCCAACAAACATTTGCATAAGAGCAGTGGATGGGAAATTTTCTTCCTGATTTTCTGAATGTTTGGTTAAAATATGCACTACATTTGGATGGCAACATGACCTGTGTCAGCTGTTAAAGCAGCCCATTTAAGCTTTGCTGTTGTGCTCAACAAAACAATCGTTTGTTCTTTTCAGGCTTTGACTGATCAGCAGCAGTTTGGAAAAGCTGACGAGATGTATGACAAGTGTATCGAACTGGAACCAGACAATGCTACCACATATGTCCACAAGGGGTAGGCAGTTTTTCCTCTTTATGGAGGCGTATTGACTCAAAACAAACCTCTGATTCATTCATATTTCCTGTTGGTAATCGATCTGTGCATATCCAGGTTGTTGCAGCTTCAGTGGAAACAAGACCTCGATTTGGGTCTAGAGCTCATCAGCAAGGCGATCGAGATCGACAACAAATGTGACTTTGCATATGAAACTATGGGAACCATAGAAGTTCAAAGGTGAGATCATCGGTTTGAGCAAAATCCACACATTAGACGTCTTTTTAAAGAGCTTGATGTAACCAGAATGTTTTCTTTACAGGGGCAATCTGGACAAGGCAATAGAAATGTTCAACAAAGCAATTAACCTCGCCAAGTCAGAGATGGAGATGGCCCATTTGTACTCGTTATGTGACGCAGCGTACGCCCAGACAGAAGTGGCCAGGAAGTACGGGCTGAAACCTCCCACACTGTAACTTCTCTGCCAATTGTTCGCCAATCTCAGTCTTCATTGCTGAATCTAACTGTGTTAAAAGTGCAACTGTCTGACTTAACTTTGATTTGTTGTTAAAAAAAAAAAAAAAAGAATACTGGATTATATGAGGAAAAAAAAGGAAGCACCCTGAATATATACCGTGTTTACATCACATTAAAAGGGTCACGGGAGGATTTCTATTCACAATCGAGCTGAGGCCTCAGGTAGACTCAGTGGTTTGTCAGGATGTGAGGTGTTTAACCAACACAGCCCTTTGCTGACACTTAATTCAACCAGGACATCATTGTCAAATCTTTTATTGCTCAGAGTAAAGAGAAGGGTTGTCATCTAGAGCGAAGAACATACATGAACGTCCATGTATATCTGTCGAAATTAACAATGTAAGAGAATTGAAATGTGCGCAGTCTGTTCAACCGATTACTGACTTCAAGGCTTTTGTGACACTTTTAAATCTACAGAAAATACTGTGAGAGCTTTATATAATTCTAATGGACTGTTCACTCGTTAACTTATGCTGATCTACAGTGTTTTTGTCTGGCTACTTCCATATTATAACATACATTATCAGTTCTGAATGCAAGATTAAAATTATAGTCAAATGGTGTAATGTCTGTATTTGTAATGCTGGAATTGATCCCATGGATACGGGCCTGCACAGGTTAGTTTAGAATCCTTTTTTTAATGGTTGGATTGCCTGTTTTTTTTTTTTATATACTTTGTGCAGCATGTTCACTTTATAAATAAATGTAAATGCAATGCTTGTGCTGTCTTGAACACTAGGAAAACCCTAACTATATGAAATTTTGTTCAAAACAAGTTTGATTAGACAAACTTAGCAGACTTTATGTTTTTAGTTTTTTTTTTTTTTTGAAGATGTTATTTTTGAATTGCCTCTAGTGTCGGAACATGTCACACAGGATTGGATGTTCAGTGTTTTTTTCCTAGCTCACGTTAATTGAGAAACATGATTTATTTTCTATTTTATTGTGAATATTTTTTCATTCTACATTTGGTTTCATCGAGTACTGAAGACGGTCGTTTAATTTTATTTTGTTCCTTTTCAAAGTATACTGTCATAACTCGAGCCTTATTGTTTCCAGCCTACATGCAGCCCTGAGAATCTCTTGGTACAATGTATGATTTGGTTCTCAAGTAGCGTCTGTTCAATGTCGCAAAACAAAACGAATACCGAAATTAGCCACCACTCCTGGATGTTTGTATGTTTGCAGTATTTTCAGTTTTTAAAAAATGTTTCTCTGTGACTTTCATTCATCTCACAGCAGTAATGGCAAATTTTCACTGAATGTGTGGTAACAAAGAACCAAATCATGCATTTGAGCTGCAGCTGCTGAGGACTTCTTCTCAACTACAATCATCTTCCTCAAACTTACCGTAAAAACAGGAGTTAACCTTTGAAAAATGGATGTAGACCTAAAGTTTTGGCTGTTTGATAGAAATTAAACTGACATTCTTCATCAATGACGTGTATGGTGACCAAAGTGAGAGAGAATATGAATCATAATAAAGTTATAATTCTTGGAATGAATTCTGTTGCTGCACGTTTCTTTAGCCTGTACAGATTTTCTGCAGCACTGACAACTCTTTAACGTCTGTGATTGTACTGTAGTTCAAAACCTCATTTTACTTTAATTCTTTGAGACTATTTCAGTTGATATTTGTTTAAGTTTTTGGTTTGTGCGTTTTTGAGGTTTTACATTTCAAACCTGCACTAATCAAAATGTAAGTAATATTAAAAATAAACTTTATTTCTAGAGCACCTTTTTAAAAATGGAGTTACAAGGTGTGTTACATGTTTTA
>OMNN01005303.1:6855-21141 GCA_900302755.1 Chromis chromis
CCAAAACATCATGTGAATAAAATCTTGAAAGCCAATAAAAGCAAAAAGTCATTATGATCCTCACTAGCTTGGGGGCATTTTAAATTGTGAATACAAACACATGAATTCACTAGAAACAATTAATTCCATATGATGACATTTTGAAAACTGTCTTCATGATATTCAGCATCACCCAGTCTTCAACTCCCCTGAGCAGAAGATACAGACATCCTCACTAAGATCTAAGCTGACCAGAACAGAGGAACATCAGAATGCTCCTGTTGTTGATTTGTTGTGATCTGACTGCATGGCACCCATCCAACTGTGTGGTCTATATGACCTCGGGCCCCTCATGCATACAACCCACTGTTCCTGAATGCCCCAGGACCCTGGCACCACATGGCACACTCCCACGTTTATTATTCATCTACTTCATTACCCTCCACAGCTATTTACCTTCACACAGTGCACTGCTGCCGTGACCCTGGGGTGGGCATTATGCTACTCTGCAACAAAAAGAGGGGTAAGAAAGACGAAGAGGGACCGGCACCACCCCAATCTCATTTCATGCATCTCCCCTCTCTCTCTCTCTGAGCACGGAGAACTAAAGTGAATAGAACCTGCCGTCTGAAGTCAAGTGCTGCAGCAGAGTAGAGTGAAGTGGATTTGTGTGGAAATTGCCAAGAGGACACTAACCTCATCTTTCTTAGGTCAGAATGCTAATCGCTTAGAGAAGCTCGGTCATTCCTAAGTAAGGATAGCCAATCAATTCCAATAGCCCCCAGGGCAGTCACCATCCCAGGACCCCATGCAAGTGCTGTCTTTCTGCCTCCCAATGCCTAGGAGCAGTTAGGTTATGTGTTGGGCTGAGCTCAGTTAATTGCTTGAGATATGACCCTGTGTGGTTTGTGGAAGAGTTTTTTGAGGGGTAGTTGTTGTGGTTGGGGAGATATCCTCTGGCCCATAAACTCGAGATTGGCCTCACAATGGGAAGGTATACAGCACAACTTTCCTGTGGGACTAAGCAGATATGATCCCTCCATTAGCACAGTTGGGGAAGCTGTGGATTAGCTTCTCTGTTACTTGTGTGTTATGTGCATCCCTGTGTGTCTGTCACACTGACTGAAGTTCAGAATATTAAGAGGTAGAACTGGACCACGTGTTACTGGGTGACTGGACGACACCACTTTGAAACTGGTGCTTATATTTCTTAACAGATGACTTTGGAAATCCATTCGGTTGAGTCTTTAAATAGATCTATTCTACACGTCTCTTTTCCATATTCAGCACTCAGACATTGTATCAAGAATTTTAGGGACTGACTGCCAACTGCTTGAAAGAACAGAATTAAAGCAAAATTATATAATTACAGACTTACAAAGAAATATGATGCCACTTTTTATAATTACATTTATTTTTCCATCTTGATTATTTTTACCCTTTTCTCATAAACCAACGAACTGTGGTGTGCATGTTTATTTTGGACACCATCATAATAATTCAATGTGAGCACCAACGCAGCCCCATAATGACTTCCCTTTTCTTTGCTGTTATTTCTGTGCCACTGGCCTGTGCCAGGATGCTACAAGGCTGGGGTGACCACAGAGGAGTAACTCTGGTCTGCTTGTGGTTCTTGGACAAAGTCCTGGGTCCCAGGCTGGGAGTCCATTTCCAATCTAGCCTTGCTTTTCTCCTTTCCACCCTTCATTTCACAGGGGCAACAAAACAGCCCCATTGTGGGGTGGAGAGATATTTTCTCCAATTTCCTTTGCATTGAGATTGTGGAGACTAGACCACACTGTACTCCAAACTAACAATATAATTTTCACGATGAAGAAACAAGCTAACGAGCGAGCAAATGTACACTTACACACATAGTCTGTATGGCTGTCCCTACTTTCTCTGCCTTCTTTGTAGTGTGTGTGCAGTATCTGCTGCACACATCTGCTTCTGTGCTGATCATTAACAGACATGTCCTAAAATAAGCAGAGTCCATCTCAGAATGATCAAAGCCTCTCTGCTGTGGTTAAAACAAAGCCAAAATCGAAGTGGAGCCCACAGAAAGACACACAAAGCAGGATGTTTATCCTTAAGTGAAAAACAGAGAGAAAGGCAGACTGAGGGAAAGAGAAGGACAGCTTCAAATGAAAAATAAGAAAACTTGATTGCTAATAAAACCTCAACAGCGGGAAATATCATATTCTGTCAAAGCCAAGCAGATATCAAAGGCAATAATTTGAGGACAAGTTTTAGTTGATAAATCAGTTTTTCTGAGAAGATGACCTGAATACTGTTAAAGCCTGTGTGTTCCTCTCCATCTGTAACGACAACATCAAAATGCATTCATTTATTTATAACATAACCTAAATGCCTGTGGCTATGTAAAGGTCATAGGTGAGAAAATACATAAGGATGAGTGTAGGTCCATAATAATTGCCAGAATATACATTATTGCTCAGCTAGTCAATATGTAGACATTGTTAACAGATCTCGTATGCTAGAACTCACACAAAGGCAGCCAAATGAACCATAGGTGCATGCATCTCTCTGTGGCAATTTAACTTTTTACATCTTTTTACCTTCACATCTTTACCAGTCTCTAACCACCGAACACAAATGTATCTATCTTATGTTGGTTGCTGACAACAAAGAAAATTGATTATTCACATCCCCAGGAAGCAGTCAGGTTTGGTCACTCAGACGTCCCTCACGCTCCTCCCAAAAAGATCTTACAGTATTGTGCTCTTGTGGTGATAATCCTGAACATCGGTGGTAAAATGGTAGTTCTTGCTAAAACCATTCAATTAGCTCCCCAGCCTCCAACGCCCCCAACAGGATGTACAGCTTTCGCAGACCATCAAGTAGAGATGAAACCCTCAACATGTAGTCACACTGGGGACAATTATAGACAACTACTCTCTCGTCTGTCCTCTCGGCCCCACCCTCGCATGAACAGGGGGTCATTACCTCTACCCTCACCATCAGGCTGCTGGCATCCAGTTGGTCATGAGCTGTGGTGCCCACATGTGGTGCAATTGAGGGAGAAGCCATGTGCGCTTCGTGAAAGCGGCATCATGTAACACCACAGCAAAAATGTTCCAGCAGTTTTTCAAGCTGGACTTCCAATTAGATTAGAGGAGGGTAAAGCTGTGGTTACAGGATGTCCAAATTCACTTAACATCTGCTGAAAGAATATGAAGCTGTACATGGTATACTTCGCCAGCAGACAACTGATGCCTAATCCATAACATTACCACTCAACAGAATATAAATAGTGGATAAACTGACTCTTAATGACTGCCACTGAGAGTACAGCCTAAAAATATCCATCTTGAAACAGTAAGAAAACAGGACACAACGCCCCATCATTCACTGTTTGGCTTCTCTACAGCTGAACCTTTTCTTTGGCTGCAGAAAGAACCTCCAGCTGCGTCTTGTGCCACCATATGCATGAAAAGGGGCCATCAAAGAACATATTTCTTTCATTCCAGGCAATTTCCCTAATCCCTGATGAGCTGCAGGGGAGAGGAAAACATTATGGATGTGGGTTAGCAGGTGGTGGAGAAGGGATTTTGTGGATAGCGCATGATTGTGCGTGTTTCAATGTGTGCATGTGTGTGAACATGAGTTTATCTGAATACATTTGCATTATTGTGAAGCCTTGTTTAATGACTGAACCTTTTTATTTTGTATTTCTGTTTATAAGAGTGTTTGTGTGTGTGAGCGTGTGTGTGTTTATGTGTGGATATCTGGATATTAGCATGACAGACACAAGGCCTCTGTCCCCCAGGAGAAGGGACTGAGAAGCCTTGAAGTAGCTCCCAAGGATTAGTTCATCCAATCTTCTACTAATCGCTGATAAATTCTTTCCACTAGTGAGTCCTGCTCAAGATCCCTCCCTCTTAAGAATCCTCTCACTTCAGCCTCAGCTGAAAGAGAGGAGAGGAAAAAAGCTAAGCCATGTGCTTCCTTTCTTAAACAAACTTTGAAATCCAAACACTGGCTACTGCTGCCTTTAGTTAAGGCACAATTGCCATTGTTTCTTCAAATGCTGCAGCAGGTGATGGTCCACTGACTAGTGGCCTTTCTCTCATATTTCAGGTCAGGGCATAGCAGGGGGGAATGCCCTCCAGAAAGCAGTCAGTTCAATTTCCCCATGTCACCACCAGCCAGCTCCTGACAGCTCTGAGATGTGGGTTGCAATAACGAGGAACAGCAGCAGCCCACAATGTCAGCATTTTCCTCTCGGTGCTTGGACAAACCTCTGGGTTCTGGAAGGAGGCTAAGGGGATAAAGATGGGGTGTCAAGGGTGCGCTTGTTACGATTTAATTGTGTCATTGTGGAGGCATGATGTCAACTGCACAAGCAGGTTGCAATTTTTGCACCATGCATTTTCTGTCTTTAATGGTGAGTGTTTTGAGCAGCGGGATGCACATATTTTTCCAAATCCCTAATTGATACAGAGGAGGTCAAGCTGTTCTTCAGGACCTCTCTGCTTCACCTTCACACATGGAAGCTGCCCAGTCTACAGAAAACCTCCACAGTTTGGAGTTAAAGCCTCTGTCTCAGCAGTGGTTTTTGAATATTGCTCAGTTACTTTTCCACCCATATTTCTAGAAATGCTTGGGAGTCAAATTGGGGACCTTCCAGTTCCACTCAGACTTCCCTACAGTACTCTTATTGGTTTTTGGTTTTGAGACTTTAAATGGCTGCATGTGTTGAAAAGCATAGCAACCATATCTGGAAATCTGCTGGGTCAAATCAAGGCATGCTGGGATGAGATGGGTTTGGTGGAGTGCACAGTGGACAGTTAAAGTACAGCTCGTACATTAAACACAAAATGGTCAAAGTCTGTCAGACACAGAAGGGAATTTACTATTGCAGGAAACCATACATACTGTACATGTAAGAGAATCAAAAGTGGCCTTTCAACAGACCTGCGCTTCTACTCCGCAATTGGAACGGCAGCTACAAGGGAGTTTCCATTACTTTCTGGCAAAAGATCTTGGCACTGACAATAAATGGGGGGAGGAGAAGGGGGAGTAAAAAAACTGTGAAATCTGACTGGCTTACTTCCAAGTCTCCTATTCCTCTTTTTATCTGAACCCTGCCCTCACACTCTGTCTGGCTTCCTGCCAGAGAGACTGTTTTATTATTCCTACACTTTTTTTCCCCATTTCTCTGCATACTCTCTTTCTCCTGCATTCTCTTTGGTTCTTGTCTAACACTCTTTGCTACTGTGTTCTCCGGAGTACTCTTCTATTCCCTTTAATGGTACCGCATTAGTCACTCAGCCTGTGTGTATATACAATGTGCATCTTTGTACCTGTGCTCATATCTGTAACTATTAAAGTTGTTAGAACAGTGTATGTGGCATTTTCACGCATGTAATAACAGAGCCATTAAATATTTGACGGGGAAGGTTAAACAAATTGTACCCTATTTGATGGATTGGTTCAATTTGCCTCAGTCTTCACTTGTGTACGAGGAGGATTGTGTATGAGTAGGACAGCTGAGCAGCTGGGGGTGCTTAAAGAGCACTTTTTCACTCTCTGCCAGTTTCCTCTCTACATCTACTATGGAGAAATCCAATGATTTATGAAGCAAACAAATTTGTAAATGAGCACACACCACTTCAACATGCTACACCACAAACCTGCTGATGAGAGACAAAAAGAGCAGAACGTGCAGTACACAGCCTGCTGGCTCAACTCATAGACTTATATTCTTCTGCCTCTGGGGGGTAGAAAACTTCTATGTATCAGGCAATTCTCCATTAGGAAGAGGAAATGAATTCAAGTCTGAGACAAAACCCAGCCTGGCACAGGTGCCAAGGCATAGTACTCACTGAATACAGGTGTTAAAGAAGAGAAATTATTTAATGTGGTTCATTTTGTCATACTAGCAGAATGCAGAAAAAAAATTAGATGATGATGAATAAAAGTGTAAGAAGTCTGATGCATTTATCCTCTCAGTTCAGCAGGCTGCAATATTATGCATGCATTTGTTTCTATTTCTTTGTATTTTGTCAAACACATCATACCATGCTGTTTTTCCAGCAGGAGGGGAATGAGTGAGGAGAGGGAGATTGACTGGTGGGTGGTAGTGATGGGTAGGGAGGTGAGGCTGGAGTGGGGTGGCAAGAATATCAGTTCTGTTCTTCCCCTGAGGGGCTGAGATATGTGGAAGCAGCGGGGAAGGGAGAGCAGGTGCATGGGAATTCAGAAATCATTGCATATGCATGATAGTCAGACTTATAGAGCAAGCCATGGCTTGAGGAAAAAATAATGCTCAGTTGGGACTGCAAGCTGTGGATATGAAGGATTGGAGTCAAGGCAAATTGTAGCCTTTTTGACCTCTGCCTAGGCTTTGCAGATTCAGTCTATCTTGCTCTCCAGCCTAACTAAGGTTTTCCTGAGACCAACATCAAGGTAGCTTCCGCCCATTGAGTTCCTCTTGAGTTGTCCCTCGTCAACACTGGAACTAATGTGCTTGAACAAGATATCTAATGGTTCCTGTGAGTATCAAAGGCCTGCCCCTGGAAAGGCCGGTTCCAACAGGGCCCCCCTCGGCAAAAACACGGGAAGACAACAGGATTGGGGGCTCCCTGTGAATTTAGATCATAGAAGAGTCAAACAGGGAACACAATAGGCTCTTATCATGACAAGAGCCAACATGAGGCTACAAAGACCCCACATTGAGATCAATGCAGGATATAGTAGAGTATAGTTTTCCTGAGACTTCCAATTGGAAGACTTGTTTTGGAGCACAAAAGCTGACACATTGATTTTTACGAGATGAGTGTAATGTGTTTTGATTTTTTTGTATTTTTCTCACGGATCGTTCTTCCCCGAAACTATCCTGTTTGTACACTTGTCAGAATGTAGACAGGATGGCTAAAGTGGAGATAATACAGAAAGATATATTATAAAATCCAAACAGTTGAAAAAAAAAAAAGAGTGAAAAAGAAAAGGTGAGAATGTCTCTTTCTCCCCACTAGGCAGTGTAATAACCTTTTAAATCATGTTTGACATTTTTAAGTTGGCACAGTGGTGATTCTGGCAATATCCAAGCTCTGATATTAAAACCAGTTACTGGCGGTGATTTCATTGCTTTGTTGGATGACTTGCAATATGATACCCATCCCCCCTTGTCCTCAGGCACCATATAGCTCCTCGCATTCTCCCTAGAGACCATCGTTTCCCGCCCAGATTTGCCCTTGCCCTGACACCAGTTGCTAATGGTGCCACTGTCAAGAAAGGCCAGTAGCAACAACAGAACGTTAAGACCCTTCTGTTGGGCTTCTTTTGGATATTTACTTCTTTATGGCCTGAATGGACATGATGAGGCCTCTTTTTTTCTGTCATTAGAGGGCTGTCCCTTTCCCAACAGCTGCTAGACATGACTGTTAGAGTGACTGACTGTTAGGCTGAAATTTACATGTGCACTGGTGGTCGTTTATGGGATGAAAGCGTAGAGAAGAATATCTAATGAGACAGTGTCAAACATCCACACAGCAATGTTTGACACACTGCCAGTCTGCACTGATTGAGTGTTGCAGCATTTCTGAATTATTGCTGCTCTTGATGAAGGTGAAGTCAAATTAAGTGTCAACACCTGGTTGGGGGAGTGTAGCCACAGTGTGAAGAGTACAATCTGGTTGCTGCTACAGTGCAAGGGCAAACGTCAGGCTGTGGAGCAGGTGAGAGACCGCAGCCTGAACTTAAGCAGGGGCATGAGAGGGAAGGAGAGAAGAGGTTGAGAGGCAAACACAACAGGCTCGTTAATTAGTGTAGCACAAATGTCTTCATAATGAGGCCTAATCACCTGAGCATGGCAGCGACCATACGGCAATGGCCGTGCAGCCATACTGCCTGACTGGCCCACGGTGCAGCAGGTACCACAGGGGAGAGAAAAGTGGGCGAGAGAAAAGCCGTGATGGAGGGGAGGTGGGTAAGAATGCAAAATAAGAAAAGCAGTTGAGTTTCTGTGACTGAAATGTGTATGACAGCAGCTGTTCTGCGTTGTGTATGCTTCTGCTCTCTGGTGGCATAGTTAGGTGTTGTACCTTGGATTAGAGGCAGGTCTAATTGGCCCACTGGGCACCAGGGAAAGAGCTGAGAGCAGGGCTGCTGTGACAGCAATTTCCTCAGCAAATAAATCATCTAGTCCCTTTCTTCAGCATACTGCTATGTCTCAACACTTTTGTCATTAACGCCAAGCTTGCTCCGCTCAAGAGACATATTTACTGGCATTGATTTGATTATGGTTATTATACACGGAACCACTCTGCAGCATCACCGAACGTGCTGCACAAATTTCCCAAGGTAGATGTTACAGCATTCAGAGCAGTATGTGCTTTGGTTGGTATTTAATAAGAGAGCAGAGAATAAATTAGACTGTATAAAGAACATATTTGCATTTATATCTGAGATATAAAATATACAGTGCTGTGATAAGTAGCTTGTCGTGCTTCCTGGTAAACACAATAATAGCACTCGTACAGGCAGCTGCTATTACTCCCACAGGTGTGTGTGTTGCCATAGAGAGTTGTAGTGTGAAGCAGGGACAGGAGGAGTCCTGCCAGCATCCATTCTGTCTGTCCCTGAAAAGTGGCTGTGGCAGGAGTAAGACCACAGGGATGTGCTCAGCTTCCCTCATCCTCACACTGAAACCTCTCATCACTGCTAGGCAGATAGCTAAGCTTTAAAGAGAACATCCCCACTTGCTGCCACTTACTCATTTCCGGATTATGCGATTGTACAACCAGCAGCCCAATGCATGGAACACAAGGAGGAGGGTCAACACATTATGTCATCAGAGTAAAGCTGCCACGCACAGGCAGAAACTGCAGTCTGCAACCTACCACTTAGTGAAGAGGCACACTGAGATTTAGATTGGATGGGTTCAAATTATACCCAAGAGCTGGCAGCTTAGTTAGAGGGAGGATTAAAATCTACTTCACGTCAAGAGCTTTCGGGTTGTAACATCCACAAGAACATACAAACACACATGCACACACATGCAATTACTTTAGTTATCCTCAACAGAATCAGTGCGGGACAAATGGCAAGCTGCCAACCATATTAGGACTAAAACCCATTTCGTAAACCCACTAAAACATTTGCAATCCAGGCCACAACATCCCAGAATTCCTTAGGAGCCTGGTGGATGGTGCAGAGAGCAAATAAGGTTAGAGGCATTGGTTACACTATGACCATTGTTCATTTGGAAACATCACCTTCATCAGTTTCATTACATCACTTTGAGTCAAACTAATAACCAAATTAATAATTCCAACAAACATTATTATTATGTTTATTATTTCAAAACAGATAAGGAATCACTGAAGGTGATGAAAGCTAAGCTAAGATAAGCTGCATATACTCTGGTGGAGTCAAAATGAAAGCCTAATCTCCATGGAGTGCCTGATAGGGGTTAAACCGGTGAGCAGTAAAGCCTGGTAAACATCTTTGGCTTCTTTGCTAATCAGCCCCTGCTGTGCACAACCTCCTCCCCTCTCACTTCCTCAGAGGAGCTGCCACTGCCTGGGCCACCATATTGTCATTAAAGACCACGGCATAGCAAGGGAGCACAGGAAACCCCAGAGCCACATCTCAGGAGGCCCAACTGCTCCGCTGAGGACGGCACTCAGTTCCAGCCGCAGCATTGCTCAAACAAAGGCCCTAACAAACAAGCAGAATCACAGACTGCCAAGCAGACAGACATATGTGTGCACATTCATTATATGCATCTTCAAAAGTAAAGAAAAAAAAGAGATATTTTCTAAGTCTTTCTTTTTATCTCTTGAGACAGACTGTGGAATGGATCAGTATTCTATTTAGTTCTTCATAACACCTAAAACTAAATTCTCTGCTGTGAATTTTCTTGGAAAAAAACCAAAATGCTGGTTTCAGCTAAAATCCCTCCTGCAGGCTTTTTACCAGGCAGGCTTGAGATTAATTGATTCCAAGCTGAATAGTCCGCTAAAGAGAAGGGTTTAAGCAGCAATAGAACAGAGCCTCTGTCTGCCTTGAACTATCAGTAGGATCTGTCTCCAGTGGATACTAAAAAAACTGGAGGCAGGGCCGTAAGACAGGGAGGACTATAATCATCTCCTGCATATGTGTGATGTGCAAGAGTGGGGAGATGGGGCGGCGGCAGTGTCTGGGTGGTCGAAAGGGAGGGGAGTGAAAGATACTCGGAGGCTGAATCCAAACGAGGGGGCTTTTCTGCAGTCTGAAAGCGCCTGTGTGTCTCCAGCAGATGGACTATTGTCTCTTGAGTCCTGGGGAGTGGGTGCTGAGAGCTTCCCTTGTGCCCAGGGTGGCCCATTTTTTATCCCGTACTTCACCTCTGTGTCTCCCACCAGCCTTTGGCTTTGTTACACTCTGTTTTGTTTGCTGTTGTGTTGTGCCTCGCTATGTATCTCACTTTTGTTAACTTTTTTTTATTTTTTTAGATTTCCATGTTGATGGGGGAGGGGTGTCATTTTTCTCTGCATGGGTTGTTTTGTGTTGTCTGAGGAACAAGTTAGAAGGCTGGTTGTGACAGGAGAAGAATGCTGAGTCGAGCTGTTCCAGCCTGTTTGGTGGCTGTCCCTCCCTAAGGACCGAATGTAAAGACCACCACATAAATCACCAGCCGCCGGAACAAGCAGAGAAGAAAACAGCCATCAGACAATACAGCTGATTACAGCAGGAACCATCATCCATATGCACCATCATCTCCCCTGCATATCTGACTATCTCAACTATCTTGGAAAATCTGCTACTGCAAGAGTAAGATATCTATAAGAAGGCGGGTAAAGGAAGCAGGGGATTTTTTTTAACTACAGAGAGACCAGACTATATTGCAGCCACATAAAATATAGCCTCTTCTTAACTGTTAACCCGAAAACTCTATGTGTGTGTGTGTGTGTTGTCACTGTGTCCTATATTTTTCTCAGGGCATTATAGAGAAATCTGTCTTTACTTTAGCCATATGGTAACATTTTCCTGGCCTTCTGTGGTTTTCTGTCTTGCTCTGTTAGAGTCATTAATTACATCACTATTCTAAAGACAAGTATATCAGGATCATTCAGAGGGATCCCTCACCACACTTAGAAACATTTCCAGGAACACCAAAGACATATTAAGTCATTTTTCAACCCCCCTACCCCACCCCTGAGTCAAACATCCCAAAACTGGCACAACTTGACAAGAATGTTCTGACGCAATGTCAATGGTAACCCCACAAAATCCCCCATACCAGCCGAAAAATCTTTGAGGCTGTCTGCTGAGTGGGGTTGTATGAGGTGGGTGGCTTGCATAATTATCCCAGATTTCCCTACGTTACCCCGAAACAAACCCAAAGCAGGCCACGAAAGAGCAGAGCAGAGAAGTTAGCTTTATAAAAAAAAAGGGCCTGGCATTATTTATGACTCCCTATAAAAGCTGTAGTTAATTACAGTGTTTTAGACTTATAAATTACAGATTGTGGAGCTCCCGTTATAATTAGAGCGGTGGAGGCTGGGCCTGGGTTCGGTCTCTGGGTTAGGAGGTGGAGAGGAGCTAGGAGGCAGGGTTACTGCATGAGGCCGCCTCTACTGATGTGGTAAAGCCAGGCACAGAACATATCCATGAACGGGGCCTTGCCTGCTGCATGTGGCAACACTGGGCTGCTCTCTGCAAAAGGCTCTCTAATGCTTATCCTCTTTGTCCTTTAACCAAACTGAGACCACCATGGGGGCGACTATATACAGCAGACTGCAAATGCAACATGATACTGGCAATGCACAACTATGAGCTTTTTTTTTTTTGCAAGCAAAACACATGCTCACTTTAGCTCAAAATGCCTCTTGTGGGAGATCAAATCCATGGCTCTGTGTGACATATCTTGTGCTATTGATTGTCTTTTCTCTGCAGCTCAGTGAGGCAGAGCCAGATAGGCAGGTAGACAGTGGGATGCTAAAGAGGGTTAATCCTGGTCATCCTCTCACACTCATTAGCTGAATTATCAATGGACTTAGCAAAGCCACACTGCAACATGTGTGGACACAGACCAGCCTCGGTGTGTCATGGGAGATCCCCCTACAGCCAGGGCATGCCCTGAGGATGTTCCTGATGTCAGAGGTCAAGTCAATGCCCTGCATTAATGCACTATGTATTGTCAACTATATCATTAAAGGTATTAGAGGAGATTTTGATGATCCTGCAGTGCTTAGCCCAGATAACTAAACAAAAACCAAAATACAGAATATCAGTCTGATATGACTAATGATAATAATCAGATTCAAAGCTTAAAGTTAATGTTGTGTTTATAGTGCTCTGTGGGCAAGTACAGTGAACATTTGAACTCTATGGTTTTGGGTAGTGGAGTCCATCTAGGCCACAAGAGCCAGTGGGGAGGTCAATCTTGCCATTTCATGCGGCTTGAGTGCCTCAGGTACAGAAATAGGTGTGATGTTACACCAGCACCTCACACTAATGCAGAGCTGAGAACCTGAGAAAGTCCCTCAGGTGAAGGAGAGTGTAGAGAAACTACTCAAGTCTACAAGGCATCTTTAGAGGCTTAGTATAAGACTCAACTAATCCTTAGGATTCTGGCGTGTTCAGAGCAAACATTACAAAAATACCTTCACCCAAAAACTGTGGATTGTCTGCATCTGTAGGAAATCAATAAACAGCTACTGGTAACTGCCAATAAATTAGAAACATTAGAAGTCACTCTAGATGCTTGATTTTATTCATTTACATTTTTTAGTCTGAACCCAGTTATCCAGTATGGGGTTATTACGGTTTAAGCCTGAATCAATAAGCAGCATAATTTATCAGAGTTGAGACAGCAGGGTGACACTGTGTGCCTGAGTGAAAAGCCTTCAATCCTGGCGGAGTCTCAGTCTGCCCTAATCAGCAGCCGTCGTCAACGAGGCACACAAACATCGTTCTTGTATCCACATCGTCTCTGTACAGAGGAATTCAGGACGGATGCTGTGAATTACCGATGAGGGCAGTGTCACCAAAGACAGATGCCAGCCTCCGTCGCCTAGGTCCACCCCCTCCGCTGCATAGTGCAACCCCCAGCCCCCACCCATATTCCTCTCCAATTCTTTGCCCTGGCCCCGGGCTACAGGCAGACCCTCTCTCATTAGGGGTGCTGACAGGCCCTGTCCTCACCCTGATCCCTCATCATTAGAGCATGTAAATCTCCCTGTCACACCATACAGGTACACACGCACATAGACACATACGCACATGTGAGGTTCCCAGTCACATTCACCTGAGAAATAGGAGCCACTAACCCCAAGACCCAGAAGAAAGGCTGGGTTCATACATATGATAAACATGAATGAGGGAAGTTTTATAACAGGAAATACAATTACGAGCAGGCTCAGGTTCGTCTTGTTCAGTCCTGTTGATTGAAATGCAAACAAAAGCACACTTTATTCTAAGAACTGATGCCCTTGTACTATAAATGCTGCAACTGTTCTAAAATTATTAAACAGGGCTACACATAAAAACGCAAACAGACAATAGAAAAGACACAGAGTGCATGTAAAGAGATGCAGCCGAGACAAAGGCAGTGAATCTGGAGGGCAAGCATCTGGTGGGTCCCAACTGGATTGGTACACTACTGTTGCTGCATGTTTAATTCAGACTAGCCCTCTCCTCTCCTTTCCTTTCCTCCAGCCATGTAAACGAACCCAGACACAGCATATGGAGACAAGGATAGAGGGGAGGAGGAGATGGAGAAAGAGTGGGCAGGGGGAGATTTATACGGAAAAAACAAAAATGGAAACAAGGATGGAGGAGAGAAATGAGATGCTACAGGCAGGAGGAGACAGGCAGGAAAAAGAGGAAACAGAAAAGGACAGAACAGGTACCAGACATGGATGAACAAAGTTGATAAAACAAGAAATGTGAAGTGGGTGTGGAGTGTGGAGAGTGTGCTCCCCAAAAAGCCAGTCTAAAATCCATCTTGTTCATTTTACTTCATGACAATTTCACAGTACAAAATGTAGGCTCCATGCTGAAAGTGTTCATTACTTTGTGCTTTAAAGGGGCCTTCAAAGGAATATCACAGTTATTTCAGCCAGATCCCTCGGGACACTTCTAGTAGCTGCTTCAGAAAGCAGTTATGGGTGTAGGTGTGAGTGATGTGTGCATGTCTGCATGTTCACAAACAGTACGTGTTTACACGTGTGTGTGTGTGTGTGTGTGTGTGTGTGTGTGTGTGTGTGTGTGTGTGTATGTGTGTGTGTGTGTGTGTGTGTGTGTGTGTGTGCGTGTGTGTGTGTGTGTGTTTGTGTGTGTGTGTGTTACAAG
>OMNN01005314.1:10945-21487 GCA_900302755.1 Chromis chromis
TTTATTAATTGACTGCACTTTACTGGCAACTTACCAACTAACTTCAGTCATCTAACTGATACTGCTGACTCATACAGGTGTGTATTTAGGATACTACATTAACAAAAGCAAAAAAGCAATAAAACTAGTTTGTCCATTTAAAAAAGCTGCAAGTCAGGAATCAAAAACAGAAACTCCAAAATGTTTTAGATTAGTCAGTGGTAATGAAATGTGAACAGCAGAGATTCATAATCATATTTGGATGTAAAGGATCCTGGACTCTGCTTTTAGTTCCTCCAGTCTTGGCAGAGCTTCCTTCAGCGGGCGCCACGCTGCTTCTTCACCTGACAGCATGAGTCCATCCTGAGCAAAGAGGAGAGGAAGGACAACCTGAACATCCATGATGAGTAAATAGACATCAGTGACTACAACGAAATCACTCATACTTGATGTATTGCAGGCTTACACAGAACCATTATGAAGAGTGCATGGAGTGAGCATTAATAACACGGAAAAAAAGATTCTATGTGACTGACAGCCTTAATTGCAATCTTGTGGACCAAGAAGGAGAGGGTTACAAACATGGAGTTAAAGCAGGGGTGGGCAATCCTGGTCCTCGAGGGCCACTATCCAGCATGTTTTAGATGTTTCCCTCTTCAAATGATCAGCTCATCATCAAGCTCTGCAGAAGCCTGATAATGATCCTGATCATTTGAATCAGGTGTGTTGGAAGAGGGAAACATCTAAAACATGCTGGTTAGTGGCCCTTGAGGACCAGGATTGCCCACCCCTGAGTTAAAGGGAAACAGACATGAATCCTAAGATTTAGTGAAGCTTTTATTCTTAGAAACACATTTTCTTGCTTTATGTGCATCTCAACACAAGCATATGCTCAGAGAAAAAAAAAACAAATTACACACAAACGCCATCCCCCAGGTTTGATGTCAACAGTCATCTGTCGCCATGACAACTTTGGGTCACAACCCAGCAGCCTGCCATCATCAGCTGAAGATTAAAGAGAGAGAGGATGGCAGAAAGTGTGTCTGTGTTGGATGCAGAACAAAGGTGGGTCGAATAAAATGAATGTCATTGTCCCGGAGAATCAACTGAGTGCTCTCTCATACCTTTATCTCAAACACACACAGACGCATAGACAGACGTGTGTTGTGGGTAAGTGAGTGAGACCAAAGTGTTATAAACAGCACAGAGAGGACAAAGCTGGAGGCAGAAGTGAAGGCAGGGACAAAGGAAGAAAAAGAAGACACTCAGATTGAGATGGAGACAGTGAGGTACTGGAAGAGGAAGATGGAGTGGATTAAGATGGATGGAAAAGAAACCTGCAGCTGAAAGTCAAGATAATTTTTCTCATTTTTCAGTAGGTGGTCAGAGAGAGAGCGAGAGGGTGTGAGGAGGTGGAGCGTGAACAGAGTGACAGAGAGGAAGAGGGGGGCAGCAGGAGATAAGAGTGAAGGAGGGAGAAGGAGAAGAGGACAGGAAAGGCTACATTGGAACACGTTATGCACCGATACACTGTCAAAACCAACAGCGGCTGACGGAGCTGTGTGAATGTGTGTGTTTGTGTGTGTGTGAGAGAGAGAGAAACACTGAAAGAGAGGCTGCATGAACTTTCAAGAACATTTTTATGAAGTTAAAAGATTAGGAATTTCGGTTTAGTCTTGGTTTAAGGAAGAACATGTGCCAAATCCTCATGCAGCCAAAAATACAACAGGATGTGTGTATTTCTGTAATTTGGCAGTAGCCTTAAAGGTGACAGCGGCTAAGTTTAAATACACACCAGTGATCCCATCATAATGAGATTAAGGCAGTTATGCAGAAGAACCAGTGAGACATGCGGAGCACTGAATGGAATTCATACCACTTTACTGGAGTTTTTCATATTGGAACAAATCAGCGACACACCGCAATCCAACTGCTTGACAGAGCATGACACAGATGTTTCTACATCAGTGCAGTGAGGGACACCACTGTGTCATTTCTATTGTTTCATTCCTGACAAGCAATTTCTGGACAAATGTGTTTTTTTGCATATGCTGTGTGTGCTTTGTTCAGGGTACAGTGAAAATGAAGTATCAAAGCAGTGTTTCATGGCAATATTTGCACCATTAAAGGCACAAATACGTCTCACAGTAGCATGAAGAGAAATAAATCAGGTATGCTTCTGAATACAAGAGATAAATCTAATATTGCAACGTAATTTGAAGAGGTAGTGTTGGATGCCTCTATAGCAAACTGATACATGAACATTTTGATCTGACTGATGCTTTGGATCATTACATGCATGTGCTAAACATTATGACCACTGACAGGTGAAGTGAATAACATTGATCATATTGGTACCATGTGGTGTTCTGCTGAAAAACTTTGGATTTTAACATCCGTGTTGATGAGACTTAGACACCCAAATAAACATTGTCCCAGAACAAGCACACTCCCTCATGCAAATGGAAATCCCAAATGTCACTGGCCTACCCCCACAGGAAAATGCACCCCACCACATGGCAAAAACATCAAACAATCAGGAACATCTTGAGGAACATGACAATGGCCCAAGATGTTGATTTGACCTCCAAACTTCCTAGACCCCATTCTGATCAAGCATCAACAGGATGCAGTGGAACAAGTTGGATTGACAGAGGCCCCACTGCACAACCCAGAGTACCCAAAAGATCCACTGCCAACGTCCTGGTGCCAGACCCCATAGGACACCCTGAGAGGTCTTCTTGTCCATGGCCAATGGTTCAGAGCATTTTTGACCACATAAGGGGGACCAACACAATATTAAGCAGGTGGTCATAATGTTATGCCTGATCCGTGTAAATTAGTTAATGATTAAAATATTTCTGTTGTGCTTCCTAAAGATGAAGAATTAAAAATGAAGACGTCACTCTTAAATTGACAAAGTGCCAAATAATAAACCTTCTCTACAGAAATCATCTGACAGGAACAACCTCAGAGAAATTAAACGATAAAAACTACCCCCTTGTGTCTTCTGTTCAAACCTCTAACTGGATTCTATCATCCATAAAAGCAAAGTAAAAACAGCTTCATGGTGAGGTAACCAGGGATGCAGATTTATCAGAGGTTATAATCAGGGCTAGAGTTTTCAGTGGCTGCATTTGTTTGAATTTGAATGCAGGACTTGAATCCTTCACTCCGAATGTTGGGTGTGTGAGGTGTGAACATACCGGCAGTGCTACTGTCAGGTGCAATGATGTTGTTGTTGTTCAGTAGTTCTCCATTATGGGTCTTCACATTGGTGTCTTTGGAGGGAGGACTGGTCACCCCTGGAATTTTGGGCAGACCTCGTGGAGGAGTCTTGGCCACCGGAGAACTGCGACACTCCAGCAGGAACTTTCGGTCGTAGATGATCCTGGTGCCTTTTGTGTGAAGAAGACAGAGAAGATGAGATCAGACAGAGCACCGACGTCACACTTGCATTAGCTGATTGTCAACAACTCCTTCAATGATGCTTCACAATCAGTGGCTCGAACATCATTCATCTTGACCTGCAAAACCTGATTGCTGTGTCAAAACAAGCACATCTAAATAAAACATCTGTCTCATCATGTAGTGCACTCAGAGTATGTTAGTCTGATGGTTTACCAGCATGCACTGGGGCAGTGGAATTATTCATTATATTGTGTGTTGCTGCGCTGTCACTAATGCATTGTGTCCTGCAGTGCTTCCACTGTTCACATTTCCATACAGTTATACAATTAATCAATATGAGTACACTGTGGCAGTGCCGTGTGCAGTTATTTATAGTTATTGATATATTGTTGGCAGTCATCTGATGACTTGCAATTTTGATAATAAATTTAATTCCACAAGTGAATCATATTAAGCAAGACACTACTTTAACTTTTTTTTCACTTGACCTTTACTCTTGACTGTTGGCCAGTGCTTGTTCTGTCCACTGATGTCTCTGGATCTGGAGCTACACGTCCCTGATCTGCAGCCGCTGTCCTCACCACCTGCTGTCCTGCCATCCCCACCTCAACCTCTCCTGCTATCCCTTCCCCCCTCATCCCCACTCTCATCCCAACCGGTCGAGGCAGATGGCCGTCTTCCCTGAGCCTGGTTCTGTCGGAGGTTTTTTCCCCCTCCCTATCCTAGGTTTTTTTTTGGTTCCTTTCCACCGTTGCTGACTGCTTGCTCATAGGGAATCCAAAAGCAACCTTGGATTGTTGGGTTTTCTGTTTTCCTTACTATGTTAAGCGCCATGAGATGACATATGTTGTAAATATGCGCTATATAAATAAAATTGAATTGAATTGAAATTGAATTGACTGGAGCTGCAACGATTGCCAACTATATGATTTTTTAAAGTAAAAAAGTCAAAATTCTGCAAATCAAGACCCTTAAACTTGAATATCTTTGTGTTTTATTACTCCTCTCTTACAGTACACTTAATATTTTTGGGGTGTGGACCAAACAAGATATTTGAGGACGTCATTTTGATCTGCTATTCGAGAAAATAATCAATAGATTGATTAACAATGAAAATAATCACTAATTCTTGACATAAGGAAGATAATATTAATAGCATGAGTCCTTGTACCTTTGTTATGTGACTAGTTGATAAAGTAATATTGTTCTAAACATTTCAGTCAGATCATATCATACCGTATTGTTTGCCTACTATGATGGATTATTGATGCTGTATTTCCACAATCTGTCATACATACAGTATTACTTGCAGTGAAAATGTGGTGGGGACTGGACTGAATACACAGATTATCATTTCTGTGAGTTTTGCATTCTGGCAAACTGACAACATGTCCTTCTTGTGGCGTTGCATTAGATTAGAACTTACTGTTAAATTCCCCAGATAATCAGTAACCTTGTTTACAGCATCACAAATGAAACAAGGAAGATGTGACATCAGTGGCTACAGCTCAGAGCGTTTTATTCTTGTTCTATCCGTCATTCTGATCTCTCTAGAAAACAGGATGAGACCGTTCTGGGTCCTCTGTGTGTCATTTAAGCAGCTGATCTACTTCACACTTGGCACTTGCACATTTTGTATGCGCCAGCATACAAAAGAGAACACAGCAGTTACAAGGCCTGTCATTGTTGGCGTCTGGTGGCAGCCAACAAACTAATTTACTTAGGCAAGACTGGAAGGTTGTTGATATAAAAACCTTTTTTCAAGATGTAGAAGGATGAAAAGGGGGTGGAGAGGGAGATGGAGGAACAGTTATCCCCTGTTGCTGTAGTTAGATACGGTGTCATCAGACTAAACTTGGACAGAATTTTCTGTGTTCTTATATCAGCAGTTTATCAGGTGTGATTATTATTGGTTATCTACTTTGATTCATTGTGTTATTGGACTTGTTAGGTGAATTTCTTTCCCTCTCATCAGCACTTGCATCTTTTCTCCTCGACTATTTAAAGGGTCGGACACCCAGATTACAATAAAATCACACCCTAATGAGCATTAATAACTTGTAGAATATATCAATCTAACTCCTGCTGGTAGCTAAAACCGGCAAAACTAGTCGGGCTCAGTGGTTCGCAAACATATATGTCACACCTTTACATACGATTATGGCTGTATATCATGATAAATCAGACTAATCCCAAGGTAAACAGTCTGAGCACCACTTTTCTAGCTGGCCTGCACTCACTGTGATATAAATATTGATTATGCAGTAAGCATAGAAAGAAAGTGAGATGACTTTACATTGCAGAGAGCATAGTGTATCACATTTGCATTTTTACTGTGCAATAACTTGAAAATGTTGCAATTATCAGGTTGAAATCTAAGGATTATGCCTTAAAATGTAAATACACATCTTGCAACTTTTCCAATTCCATAGTTTTGCCTTGAAAGTAAGATGCATGGTAACTGAACTCACATTTTAGGTAATAATGAAATGCTCTGAGCTGCACAAATGTGTTACTTAACTGAACTGAATGAACTTCAACATGTCTGCAGCAGTTTTAGGTAAAACCCTCAGACACAGTGACCTCTAGAGGAGTTTATCTGACTTCTGCACAACACCTGGTGCAGACTGAAGCACAGGTGCAGTTGGAGCTGCAGAGGACTTCAGCAGAGAGGTTTGATCATGTGACTTTGAACCAGACACTGAGCTTTAAACTGCTGCTAAGCTAGTGACACCCG
Organism: Chromis chromis; assembly: GCA_900302755.1. Classification (NCBI taxonomy): domain Eukaryota; kingdom Metazoa; phylum Chordata; class Actinopteri; family Pomacentridae; genus Chromis; species Chromis chromis. The sequence continues at coordinate 17,073 of OMNN01005314.1, forward strand.
ATTTCAGCTGATGAAAGCCACAATAAAACCCCGAAACACGTCCATTCACTGAGAAACACCCCACAAATGTAGGAAAACTAGTGCGACTGCGCCTGAGTCAGCACTTTTTCTCGAATAACAAACACTTGCTAGCTAGCATTAGCAGCTAGCCTAGCAGAGCTACCAGCTGACAGCAGCCGACCTCATGGAGTTAGCTTGACACTAACAATGCAGCTCTGTGGAGGGTGGCCGTGTCAGTCATGAGTGGCCGTGGGTAGTGGGCACAAAGGGGGTAAATTTAATGTTTAGCCACGTTACGTACCGCCCGGAGTGGTGCTGAACAGGGTCCCTCCGGGAGTCGTGGAGTAGTCGTGGGGCATGTGCTCCGCGTCGCTGATGGTCACTCTCCTGCTCGACGGGATCGCCTTGGCAGTGGTCTGCTGGCAGTCAGTGGACATCTTCTCTGAGCTGTAATGAACTAAAACTAGCTAACTAAAGAACATGAACACAAAACTAAGTCTGCACTGAACAACAAAGCCGCGTCGTGCCAGCTCAGGTACTGCTTTGGCTCAACAGAACAGGCTACTTTCTGATAAATAAAAATAAATACCTCTTTGTCATAAGTGCAAAATGATGGTAGGTAGTATATCTAAATGCGTCACATCACAACATGCACTCTCACACACACGGTGTCCAGGATCTTTGTTAAAAAAGGACCTGAGCACACGCTGCACTCACCCTGCACACGCACACAAAACAACAGTCAGACAGACAGCCAGACAGGCTGCAGGGAAAGACTCCCGACGTGGACAAAGTGAGCTCAGCCCGCCCTCTGCTGGTTCAAAGCAAAGGCTGCAGAGAGTTCGACGCTTTGTAATGATCACATTAACCCCTTATTCCTTTTCTTTTCACAAAAATGACACCATTTATCTGAGCAAGAAACTGTAAAAACAGAGAGAATGCTCAAATGTTCAACTTCCCGAGGGTCCCTGAACTAATCATATGTGATGTGCAGTTCCACTGGCAAAATGATCAAAATCTAAGCTGAAAAATGTGGTATATGTCTTGTTTGTTTTTTTTAAATCGTCAAACCGAAACCCTCTGTTTTAACCAGATTCTGTAAAAAACAAAAGATTCTGTACTCCTTAGCGCATATCAAAAGTCAAGACTGACTCAGCTGTGATGAGCAGTCACATAGGAAAAATTCAGAAAGTTTTCAGATGAACTGCAGGCTGTGTTTACACCCAGCAGATAGGAGACAAGTATAGAAAGAATTACAGATTTAGAAGGGAAAAAACATGCAGCATGGTTTAAAAGCAGTATACAGATGAGCAAGTTGTAGCACTGACAAATTGCTGTGTAGAATGATCTGACTGCACCTAATTATCATTGTGCTATAGGAGACAAAAAGCTCTGGCATTTTTGCATTTCCTTAAATCAATCACAGCTGTCTTGTGCGGAGCTACAACGATGTTCACTGACAATAGTGGCATGAGAATTGTTTTGGTTGAACATTTGCATGCTTGAGACCAGCACTGATAGCTACATTTGCTTTATTGCACAATCCAAACCTTTGGCAAAACTTGACATTTTCAGAATGTAGGTTTCTAGCCCAGAATTTTTTGCTGTTGTTTCCCAATTTTGAAAAACAGTAACATGTAGATAGTGGAAGAAGAAGAGACATCCACATCATATGTACAGCCAATGGAAAGCTTACACTTGAAATGAGCCAGACTTGAAAGTTGCTGGAAGATACATTTTGCATGGTGAAACATCTTTCTAGTGTAAAAAATGCCTGGTTTGTAAACTCTGTAAAAAATGTAAGTAGTAAAATATCTATCATTTTGTTCCATTTTTGGTAACACATGTGGGCACATTGAAAAATGTCCCAGGTTTTTTCAATTTTTCTAAAATACATTATCAAAACAAATGAAACTTTTACATTTTTACATGATTTACGGCATTTTAACTCATTTTATCTCTATCCATGGTTGTGCCGTTTCAGTAGAGGTGCAGGACTTTATATTGCAGTGATTTTTTTTTTTTAAAAGCCTAGAAACTGATTCTGAAACTGAAGTTTTAAAGTTAAAGTGTTTTTGCATGCGCATATTCAGTATATTCATACCATCATATAATTACAATCTGGGAACTACCACTAGTTTGCTTTCACTCAAGGCAACCACATGCAACGCCTGCTGGTCTTGTAGAGCTGTGTCTATTTAATACACACTAAAAATAGATAAATTACTACCCATATGGTCAGGTCCCTGCTGCTTTAATTTGTCCATTATGTATAGTACAGCATGTATATGCAGAGTTTCAAAGATGAGCTCTGTTTGAGAGGATTATGTTTAACATTTTTCATCTTTGTCAAAGTCTAATAAGATGTAATCGCCTTCATAAGATGCTCAGTAGTATGCGCAGGAACAGGCCTGCTGCCATTCGGTATATTTATAACACTTGATTTGTGGTGATCATCAGCGGTTGGGTGCAGATGGATTCAGCGCCTCACACAAAAGCATACACACTATACACAAAGACATTTCATTTCTTTATTAATTTTGTAAATGTTGAGCTGGTGTACAGAGTAAATTGTCAATAGATGTCCTCGGATTTGATTGGATTAAAAGGCTTTTACATGTATATTTTAAATCCATGTTTGACTCTCCATAACAATAAAAAAGCAAACAAAACAAGTTAAAATACCCACAAGACCCCTATTTATCCCCAGGTTGCAGGCATTACCCAGAACTCAACAGTCTCTTGGTAGCTACAGCTGTATGATGCTAAAAGTACATCCATAACATAACTAGAATCCCAGTTGACAAGTAAGGGTGCATAGCATTCTAAGTAAATATATATATTTATATATATTTTCATATATTTCATATATATATAGCCTTTTATGTTAAAAACATTTTCTGTGCATGTGCGCAGTTGCATTCCTTAGTATTGAGTAATATGCTATTGCGTTAATAATGTCTTCAATCCATTCTAAAGGAATATACATGTGTTCTCTAGTTTTTGCAACAGTTAATATTTTTGCATGAACTTGGTGCATGGCATCGTCTCAGTAGTCCCTCAGTGCAGGACTCTCCAGTGTTGGGTTTTCTGATGTAACCACTACTCCGTCTGCTTGCACTTAGTTGGACTCCTTTCTAAACACGTCCATACTGTCACCATGTGGAAGCCGGAGAATCGGCTCAGTCTCATATTTGGTTAGAGGGCAGAAAAAGATCAGGGGTGGGCTGTGTTGAGGAAAAATGCTTGTCATCTTGAAAGACTAGCCATCGAAGCCACCAAGCGTCCCCATAATTCCATCTGACGTCAAAGTGCTCCCTCTTATTATTTTTTCATCAGATCCCCCCTCGCTCTAACCCTGACATCAGCAGTGGATTTATAAATGGCCCAGGCATACAGGCATAATATGAGCCCATAAAGAGCAAACCATATGATACACTGTTAGGGATACTGCTCACACTGCTGTGTAGTTTTTATTGACATCTAACTTTTTTGTGGTTATTAAGCAAGGAAATAAAACAAACAATATCTGATGAAGGGATATTTGTTAAAATGTCAAAAACCAATTTGAGGCTTCACTCTTTAAAACTCTCCTCTATGTATGTTTGTGATGAAATGCGAATGAAGTCATATGTATTATAATCAACAGCAGATACTGAGTTGAAACAACAGCGTGAACACCCTATTATCTACTGAAGTACAGAGCCAACACGGATGACTACTTCATAACAAGACTCACAGTATACCAAGACTTTACATTCATCATCTCTGGCTGTGAAGCCATACTAAACACTTATTGATGGGTGCTTATTGCAACGGTTTTGTGACTTACATATTTTTCTATAATAAAGCATTCAATGTCTGACGCAACATTTGAAAGAAATGCATGTATGTAATTGATAAAATGTGAGATGGCACGCGTATTGAGGTAAATCAACTTTAAAAAATATGTGATTTAGAATTACACATATAATCTTTGTTCCATTTGCGATATTACTTTCTGTGATATTATCACAACTTTGACATGTCCCAATATCCAGGACTGAATATTAAAATCTCTTTCACACGCACACACAGACACACACACACATACAGCAGGATTTCTTTCAAGGTGCATATGAATGTCATTAAGGTTTAAAAACTGGCTGAACACACCTACATTCCCAGATGAGAAACAAAAAACAAACAGCGGGCACTTTGCAGATGGGATGGCCGGTACGAAGTCATACCAAAATACTAATAATTTACTATTCTAGAGAGGCAAAGTGATAAAATGTGGGATACTTATGTACTGACATCATTTCTGAGTAGAGTGAGGAGGAGTCTAAAGCTGTGATTGAAAGCCCACGCTTAGGAACAACATAAACTATGATCCTAAAATCCTCCCTCTTCTGTTTCACATACACACACACTCA
>OMNN01005342.1:7039-28708 GCA_900302755.1 Chromis chromis
CTTCCCCCCCCCCTCCCCTCTCTCCCCTGCAGCAGATGGCAAAGAGAAAATCACTTTCTGCTGGGGGCAGGATGCATCGGGGTCAGGGTTTAAGCTTTGAGGTCCACTCTGAACCTGGCTGATTTGACAGAACTATTTTGCATACGCTGAGTCTAATCAAATATATGAGAACGAAGAGCGCAGGATTTGTGAAGCAGCTTGATACAAAGAAACTGATTAGATTAGGGATTTTGCAGAACAGCAGGCTGGAGCCGCACACTCTGGACTAACAGACACATACGGGAACATGCAGACACAAACAGACTCACAAAAAGGTTTCCAGTGCACACTGAGTGGAGTGAAGGCAGGAGATAAAGATGGGGTTGATACTGACATTCCAAAAGACCTCGTTCAGTTGAAACTACACAGACTGTTACTGTATGATGACAGACCAATCAGCAGAAAAGGACAAAAATAATTGTCGTACAATTTAAGTGAATAAGCCGCACAGAGACTTGAATATTTCTTCATTTTCTTGTTTGCTTCTTTCATGCTTTGATTGAACTGATCTCAAAGGACAATGACAAACAATTGCATTCAGAAATGATGGCTCCTCTACAGCGAGGAAGTCAATACCAAAAATAATAAGGTGCTGAAATGCTGAAGTTATGTCAACCACAGCGAAACAAGGGCTGGCTGAGAAAAAAATAAACATGTTCCCTGCAGCTAAAAACAAATGCAGCCAGTGACATCACGTTGGCACACTGGCGCATGTTATTTAAACGCCTCATATGCCAAACCATGAATCATTAGCAGCTTATGCAGATGAACACTTTGGTTTATAGGTCGTATGTGATCCATTTACAATTAGGGACTTAGGGAGAAACACTACATACACGATTAGAGCAGCTCATTCAACAAACAGGAGTGTTACATAATACCCCGAAACAATCAATGAAACATGAATATTTAAAGAGCTATCCAGATGAAGGTTTTCTTCACAGTAGGACAAAGTTCAGTTTGCAGGAAAACAGACAAATTACTTTGAGGCAATTTGAGCTTCAATGAAATCCCACATAAACATAACACCTACAGGAGGGCCTGTTTAGAACCCCTTTTCTTACATATCTCAGATGTACTTGTGTGGGTGTATATATTTCTTACATGTTGCAGCCAAGCTGATGACTAGCCTTGGGACAAGACTGTGTGTAACGCCACAATGCCAAAGATGGTGATTGCTTGTTCGTTTCAACACAAATATGTACAAATGTGCAAGTTTCAAAGAAAAAAAAAAACCTTAATCCTCCTCTTAAACGCTGAGGAGGAATTCGCTAAATTGATCTCTGACTGCAGCCGTACACCCAACACTCCGGCTCGGCTTTGTCCTTCGACATTCCTGCGGACTCCGCATGTGCCTCTATCAGCCCACCTTCCGAGAAGTGAACCCAATCCATGGGGAATCGACTATGTGCCTCTGCATAGTGAGTGAGGGAGTGAGTGAGTGGGAGTCAGTCAAAGCCCCGAGCACTTATAGGAAGGGAGGTGGAGGGCCTGGGCTAGCAGTGAGGAGGTGGCTGCTGGGAGGCAAAGCTAATTCACTGTGACAGAAATCAGAGCTGTCAGGACCACCATGACCAAGCAGCATGGACAGCATATATCCAGTCAAACCCACAGCCAAGGGAAAGGAAGGATGTTGGGGGGGCTCAGAAAGAAAGAAAGAAAGAAGGGGATGTATTGCATAAGGCACTTAGAGAGAAAGAGAGTGTGTGTGATTGTGGGGCGGGGGTAGGCAAACATCTTTCCAACCACCGAAATAGAATCGACAACGTATTGAGCCACACAGGTGAGAGAGTCAGAAAGACTTTCAACTCAAAAGCTGAAGATTGAGACGGATGGACAGGAAACTCAAGGACGCACACAAACTGTTACAGCAATAAAGAAAACAAACCTACAGACAGAGTCACACACACACACAAAGATGAAAAAAAATTATGCAGTGGGCACAACGCTAAATCTCAGTCCTCTGGAATTATTGGTGAAAGGTTAAAGGATAACACATGTAATATTCATGAGGAAAGCTCCTATGTTCTAATAATCGGTTAGTAAGCAAAATACTAAAAATTTAATGCGATTGAATATTAATAGAATATTGTGGGAAAACTGATATTGTTGGGAGATGGAGAAGGGAGAGAGATAGGGAGAGCGAGAGAAGGGCAGCCACCAGCATCATTACTTAATGATGAGAGAGGGAGACACAAGGCTGGTCTCTAAATGACACAGAGGAGGAGGAGGGGAGGGGGGGATTGTGGGAGATTAAGTGAGCTCTTTGCTGTTTGTTATACACTGCAAAGCACTGCGGGATGTTTGCTGAGCGGCACTCTCATTTGGGACGAGGAGAAAAAACCGGCAGGGGGACCTTAAACTTGGCTGAGGAGAAAGGCGAGATCAGTGTATTATTCCTTGAGCGCCTCGGGAGAAGGATCCGGGAAAACGATAAGGATTAGACAGCACTGTTGTGGGTATTCATTCACAGGATACAACTTGGAAATAGAAAGAGAAAAAAAACATGCAGGAAAGTTGTGGAGCCTCATGTTGCCGCTAAGCAGTTTATTTTGGATTTGTGGTTTGGAAGAAGTTCTTTTTAAATCATTTTTTGGAGGGGAGAATGGGATTAACTAAGTAAACCACTTGTCCAAAAGTGGAATGAACTTTTTTGCTTTTCACGTTGTTATTTTTTTTAAAGTCCAAACAGCCTTCAGAGTCATACAGTGGGAAATCTGTTTGACCCGATGATGGTCATCTTCAAGTCACTTGGTAGCAACTGAGAAGAAACATCTCTTTAAGGTGAAGTATTTCAATGTGTGTGTACGACATATAAGCTTTCATGTGTTTTAAGGTTTTTATGATCTGGAGCTGGATTCAGTTAATCTTTTTATGTTGTTTTTATCTCCAATTCCAGCTTGTCATAGACACGGTTTTCCCTTTTTTTCGTGTTCTGTGATAGTGAACTGAATCTGTTTGTGTCTTGGGCTGTTTGTCAAACAATATAATACACTATATTCACTATTCTTCACACTATGTAGACCAGATGAGTAATCGATTAAGAAAGAAAATCAGCATATTGACATAACATTATAGGGATTTTTTTTAACCCTGTGATGATTACTGTCCCAAAAACTGTGCATTTCTGATTTGAAAGCTAAGATTTTGTAAACCTTTTCATCTATTGCCACAGCTCCTAAAGGCTCTATATGGTGTTAACCTTGATTTCTACTACTACTAGTATATCATGCCTTTTTTATTTGATCTTTCTTAGGGGGAGCCAGAGGGTTTAGAAAGCTTGAACATCCTGACTTCTACAAACATGACCTGTGGACTACATCCTGGCCTCTTCCTGCTGCTCTGCCTCCTCCATGGCTCCCAGGAGACCTGCCCGTCCATGTGCCTCTGTATATCCGATACAGTGAGCTGCAGCTCAGGCAGTCTTTCTAGGCTGCCTCTGTCCCTGCCCTCCTTCTCTGTCACCCTTGACCTCAGTCACAACCACCTGTCCTGGTTGGGTCCCGGCAGCTTTCAGAGGATGTCCAGACTGGAAAACCTCCGGATGGCCCACAATCAAATCAACACCGTGAGTCACGACGCGTTTCGCAACGCCTCCGGCCTCAGACACCTGGACCTGTCCTCCAACAAGCTGCGTGTGATAGAGCAGCACTACTTCCAGGGGCTGTGGAGGCTGGAGGAGCTGCTTCTCTTCAATAATAAGATCACACAGGTGGAGGCTGGCACGCTGACCGGCCTGAGCAGCTTAAAAAAGGCCTACTTCAGCTTGAATCAGATCACACATTTCCCATTCTTCTCCATCCAAGATCACAGTCATCCGTTCCTGACCATGCTGGACCTTTCATCCAACCGAATGTCTCGTCTGCCATGGGAGGATGTGAAAGCTCTGCCCGGGTTGGTGCAGCGGGGTTTGTATCTCCACAACAACTCACTGATCTGCGACTGCTCCATGTACAGTGTGTTTTGGCATTGGAATCTGAGGGGTTACGACTCACTGAGGGACTTTACGGATGAGCTTACCTGCTCTATCTATGGGGAGCCACGAGCAGCGATCCGGTTTCTGCGATTCAATCGCTTCTTCCACAACTGCACTGTGGAAAAAGCAGTCTTGCAGCCTGTGACGGTTCTGCTGTCCAATGTGCTGGTTTCAGAGGGAGAAAGAGTGCGTCTGGACTGCCAAACATCCCTGAGCAGCACAGACCTCTCATTTACATGGCTCTCCCCCAGCAAGGGGTACATCACCCAGGCCAGCAGAAATGACACGCTAATTAGCTTGTTTCCTAATGGTACCTTGGAGATCGAAGCTACCAAGGTCAATGACTCCGGTCTGTACGTGTGCACAGCTGTGGATATTAAACAGGCTCTGAATGCAACTCGGGAGGTGAATGTGACGGTGCTCCTGCCTGCAGCGGAGTCATTCAACACAGGCTACACCACTTTGCTCGGCTGCGTGGTGACACTGGTCCTGATCTCCATGTACCTTTTTCTGACTCCGTGTCGCTGCAGCTGCTGCAAACAGTCAAGACCTGCAGGTATCCCCATTGCAACCTGTGACCCCAGCACCCTGTCTTCTGTTTTCTCATGTACCACAAGAGACCAGTCCAAAACCCAAAAGAAGCATGTAGCATTCACGGAGCCGATGATGATGGAAGAAGGAACAGAATGGACTTCAGAGAGCTGAGAAAAGATTTTTCTCTTCTTCATCTTTTTATTTCCAGATAATAGAAAACCTCTGGACAAATGAAGTAGTGGATGTTATTTAAGTGTTAATGCCGCAAAGGAAAAAAAGAACTCCACGTCTCTTTCTCGACTGCCAGCTGCAGTTAAAAGGCATTCTGAGCAAAAAAAAGTAACATCTGAGACTTGCCTCTTTTCTGTCATATGGCCAGGTAGTTGAAATGAAAGTTTCAACTTTGGTTTATTACCCTCAGCGTGCTGACACTGCCAAATCACAGTAGAGCCATTATCGGCCCTAAAAATCAGCTAATAACTTCTCTGTGTACTCAGGTACAGCACCAAGGGGGATATTTCTTATGGGATCAGAGAATGATTCTGGCTCACTTTTCACAAAAAAAAGTGTTTAAGAAAGTTTAAAGTTTTCACAATAACACTGCAAGTGAATGACTGTACAGACTGCAGGAAGTAGTTTCAGTTCATGTATCTTTGTAGGTGCTCTATAATTAGTGTGGTAGAGCTGAAGATAAATTTAAATATGCAGCCTCTGTCTCTTGTAATACGTAACTTGAACATGAGGCACCTCAAACTTTATCCATCAACTGAAAAGTTCAGTTCCCCATTTTCCCGACAAAGAATTCAATCCCTTTAGATCAACCTTCTATACTGATGTATATTTGGCTTTGAAAGCAATTATTTTATCATTTCCGCCGATGCCTGCAAATGCAAACAGTCTCATATAAACCTGTTGCATTAATGTGACTCTACGTGTGCGCTCTGCTTATCTGGCAAATAGGGAAGAGCAGAAATCAGGAGTGTCAACAAACCAAAAACCAAACACCAATTGGACTGCTCTTCAAAGACGGCGTCTCTTTGATCAAACACAGCGGAGCACTTCTGAACACCGCGGATCAAACGCAGCCACTAAATTCGTACTGAGGTGACAAATTCTGCGAGCAGCTCCGACGCAAAACCCTACAGGGGGCAGACATTGTATATAGCGTTGTTTGTGTCGGTTTTTTTCTTTTTACTTAAATGCAGCGTAACATGCTTCAAATGACATGAATTACATACTGGAACAACAGAGAAAACGCTGAAGAAGGACCTGCATGATGTGGCAAGCGGTTTCAACGTTTATTGGACTATCCAGATAAAAGATATCAACAATGTAATTTTGACTAGTTGTAATTCTTATTCAAGATCTCTAAAACAATATCTCAGTACTTCAGTTGTGACTGGACTAGTTCAAATTGCTGTACATGTAAGCTTTCCCATTGGATCATGGTCTAGCAAACGTTGTTTGCAGAAGTAATGACGGTTGCCGTGGTGGTTAGAAAATGCCACAAAATCAAAAGAGCTTATCAATAAGGAATTTGAACGGGAGCTCAGTTCTTCAGAGACTTGTGGTTGGAATATACTCGAGCTCTGGCCTCGGGCTGCTCTGACATGGCAGTAAAACATATTATGGTTGCCGCGCCATAGCATGTTTAAAAAGGCGAGACGCCCCCACCTCCCACTTGCTGTGGCTTCTGACATAGCTATGGATATATGCAGCATAATTCACCAAGTCAGAGCTCTAATTCAAGATATATGCATTTACATTTCGACTGCACAGAATTCTCCGATGATATTTTGATTCGTAATAATTCCACGTCATTCTGACCAGTATAAACTTGACTTAATATCTTGGTTTGAAGAGTTATTAAATACATCTTGAACTAGAATTATGACAAGTCAGAATCAAACTATAGATAACAGAAACTGGAATTACAACTATTCACATTTCAGCTGCAGATATCAGCATTTCGCATTGGTAAAAGTGACATTGCAGATATCTAGAACTGAATTATGGATATCTGCAATACATCCCCAGTCCAGCTATTAAACCCTAAACCCGCACTGCCATGTGGAGGATGAGAACATTACGTTGAAAGACATATGGGTGGTCAAGGATGAAGGGATATTAAACCCGATGAGACAAACAATAGCCTCCAAAGAAACAAATCAATTTCCTTGAATCCAAGCATCCTCAGTGTTTTGAGGTTGTAACTTAATCTTAATGCAAACACTGGGTGGGCCTAAGGATTGCATCGAGATTGAATAGGATTTGATGTAATCCCTCACATAATGTCACAGAGAAGTCATCGGTAACTGCACATCTGACAAAGCAGTGCATGTCGTCGGAGTGGGGGCCTTTGATTATTTCTAAATCCTTAATTAAAACGTGACTCCTTCAAAGCTAGAGGAGACCAATATTGTTGTGCTACTTGAATGTAAACTCAAACACATCTGAAATCAAATGGGCAACTGTGCATGAAACTGGAACAGCTCTTTTACTTTTAAACTCTCAGGGATTACGCAAAGGTCTGTGAGACTAAGAGCACTGTATTGTAATGCACCGCTCTCTTTTAATCACACTGTTGCTGTCTTGGTTTGTTTCACAAAGTTTCAAACGTTTCCAAGCAGCATTTGAACTCCTAAACAAAGATTACATAACATGCTATGTGCCTGTGATATAACGTCTCGTATCAGAGTCTGACCCATTGTTTTTTCAGAGGCACCACAGTGGAGACATTAAACAGTGTGATGAGTTGAGGTTAAGGTTTTAGGAGATTACTGCGAGGATAAAAACCAGGTGCTTTGTCAATTTCAGTGTTTTTAAATCCCTCTAATCTGGTTCCGCTCTCTGACACGGCTCACACAGCTGGGTTGGGATTTATTGTTTTGATATGATTAGCAGACATGTTAAAACATAGCGGACGTGATGTGAGCATCTCATGGAGGGTTTTTTTGTTTCACAGAGGGTCCACGGGTGACCCCTGGTTACGTAAACCTTGGTGTAGGCAGAACGTCAGAGTTAGGATGAGTGAAGTTAGAACCCTGATGCCATTTGGGATCCGGCGTTTTATTTTAACCTTGTGACAGCAAGTACTTAACTGATAATGGGAGGCCTCAATGCATTTTGAAAAAAATGGAAAACTAAAAAGGCATAAAAGCACTCAGTAAAAGATCATTTTGCTCTATTAAAGGGCTGCACATTTTCTAGTTCATTTAAAAGACAAGGTGTAAACAGCCAGATTCATTTGCTATAATTAGGACAGCTTTAATTTGTGCAGTTTTACTTACACTAACATTTACACATTGATAGATTGTCCTAATGATTACACAGTAAAATACAAATCTAATTTCAGTCTACGCAGAGAGGTGCAAGTCTATATGATTCAGTTTGTATGTTTTCTGCCAATTATCCTAAATTACTCAGATGTAAAGGAAGCACCCCTTGATGCCTGAAAAGATGCCCTTCGCCAAACCAAAGCAAAACACTCCATCAGGCTTCAATTACTTGCACTTCCCTTCCCAGATTAATTGTTTTTCCTAGTTAGGCTGGGCTCCCAGGGATTCAAAATCATCTTAGTCAAGAATCTAATTACTGTGTAAAAAAGGAGTTTTACTCTGAATAGCACAAGTTCAATTGCTTTCACTGGTTGAAGGCAGTCTTGACTGTCAACACAGGCTATTACTGAACTGTCAAAACAGTCATCAGGCAAGAGTGGAGACATCCAGCTGTGTCAGATACATACAGATCTCTCAGATGCTTTGACACCCACATACACAAGCGCAATGGGGGCCTTGTGTCACCTTAAATCCTCATTTTATTCCAAGTTGACAATTTACTTGGAACATGTGCTTGAGAGTGCACAACGCATTCATTTCAGAAGAGTCCACCAGCAGCCTTTGCTATACCGTAGATCTTTTTTAGGAGGTGGGTCGGTTGCTTCCAAAAAAAGATTAAAACAAACGCAGGCTGCTACACCAGGCTGTTTATCATACCTCTGTGCAGTGTATGAACGCAGACTGCGGTCGCTGTTTTCAAAGCAGAATAAAGCAGCAGGATGGTCCGACATGTCATCAGGAATCTGGTCTCATTGTGGGGAACAGAGCACAGAAATACCTCCTTAATCAAATCTGTAGCCGAGCCAAGCGCATTTCATTGTAAAGAAATAAATGAGTATATGCAGTGATATACCCTGATCTAAGCTATTCAGCAGGCTGGGAGCAGTCTCCTGGCGCACTGTCTCTCTGGGGCCGTTATGTGCTTTAGTAAGTGGAATTTAGTTGGATATTATAGGATTTGACAAGCACAATGACTCAAAGTATTTTAAGTTTTATATTGTGGCCCATGACCACTTTCTTCTTCTTCTTCTTCTTTTTACAGCATCCTCTTGTCTTTTTATGTTTCCTCAGTGTTCAGTTCTTGTAATACCTTCCTCTGGCTTTATTGTGTCATGTTGTACCGATGATTCCTTTGTTATTAGATGTCACACTTGAACAATGAACTTTCATGAAATCTGGCTTTATTATTTCTATTAAAAAAGACCTTTTCGTGTCACAGACAGAGGGGGTAACCCATCTACAGTGTGCTATAGTGTCAGCAGTGGCAGCTACTCTACAATGTGCTATACTGGCAGTATGGCTCTGGGGATTGCAGCGTTGGTCTGTCCAGACTGAAATATCTCACTAACTACGACACAGATTGCCATTACATTTTGTACAGTCATTCACAGAACCCAAAGTGTGAAGCCTTTTAGCTGAGGAGATGCAGAGTGAAAGATGTCAGCAAATATTGAATAAACTGCTTTGATGTCTTCCTCGAGATGAATTGTAATAACTTTGTCAATCCCCTGATTTGTCATCGTGCACCATCCCTGGTGTACATTTTTTATTTAGTTTGTGACCCCGTTTCTGCAAAACTAATGACATTCAGGCTCCACTGTACATCATGTGTCATGCTAATTAGCAAATGATAGAATGGTGAACATGATAAATATTTCACCTGCTGAACATCTGCATGTTAGCTGTATCACTGTAAGCATGTTAACATATAGATCAAAGCTCTGCTGTGTTACAGCCTCACGTAGCTGCATGCATGGCTGTAGCATCATCATGTTAATTGTATTCCTAATAATAATAATAATAATAATAACACAGATATCAGTGGCTTGCATAGTCTCATAAAACATTACTGGATTATGTCTTTTTCCTGTGCCAATACCTGCAGGTTTTGTCAGTCACTTTCACAGTTTTGTGTGTCCAACAACACTACACAGTTTTGCCTGCATCAGGGTTTCATAAAAAGCTGCCGTTAAGCTACATTACCTCTCCCTGGTCAAGCCCCATCCTGAGGCAACAGTGCCTCTTCAGTTGCAAACTAAAAGTAAGAAAAAAACCATTGGAAACTAGAGGATTTCCATAATCTGAGGTGTTGAGGCACATAACAGAAGAAATGATGCTTGTGTGCTGAATACAAGAGCAGAGCTATGTTTCACTCTGGTCTAAAGCCCCACATCCTTCTGAGGCATGTCTTCATGTACCACCTAAACTCAGGTAACTCCACGGCTCACTGATCCCATCTGACCAACTTTTTTATTTTTACTGTGCAAAAAACAAACGTGTTGTTTCTTGACCCGGTTGTTACTTCCCCTGTATGTCCTAATCCAATAAAACTGGTTTCTTTTTTTTTTAAATGAGTGAAATGAGTGTATTATTATGTGCAAATCTACTTAAAAAGTACGAACAATAGTAATATGTGCATTTACTCAAGTATGATTCTTAAGCACTTCAGCATATTTGTAATATGTTATTCAATACTTATGCTTAACAATATTTTAGAGGAAGATATTGACATTTTTATCTCGCTACATGTATTTGACAAGTCTCATTACTAATTACTTTTCTGAATATACAAGGCCCTTATAGGGTCCTTAAAATACGATGCAGTCCTTTATTATTAAACTAACCAGTAGTGTAAAGAATCTAAAATCAGCTATGCATACAAATTACAGCATTAAGTCATACAAAACAATGCATTAGTTATAAAAAGAATGAATCTGTAATGACCGCACTTGCAGCCATCCCAGTCAATGGCAACTCCAGCAGCCACTTTAAGTTGAAACACTTTGCACTCAAATTGCACATACAAAAACATAGAAATAGCAACACATAATCTATCATTTCAAACAACACACTCATTTGTTTAGCCTTTGCTGAAGTACTTAAGTTCTATTTGTAGCTAGTTAAGCATTGTTTTAAGTTTTTTAAAGACTTTTCTTTGTCTTACCGGTGCTGGGGTGTCCAGTCTTCTACTGCCATGGTCATCTGGCTGGTTTTGGGTAAAAGATGGCATCAAGGAAGCAGCAGGCTTTTATACCAGAACTACCAATCAGACCGTACCAAGTGCCTCCCACTTCAAGGGGTGGACCAGGTTTATTTGATTTAGATATTACTTTATTCATTTGATTTGTGTTGGGTAATTGGATATATTTTGGGTTTGTTATTATTCTTTTGATTAAGTAGACCAATTGCGTGCTTTATGCTTTTTGTTGTTAGTTGAGGTGTAGGTGTTTTATGTTTCCCCCATTGTGTGTCACTGGTCTGATCAGCCAGTATATACACCGATCAGCCTCAACATTCTGACCACTGACACTTGATCATATTGGTACTATGTGGTGTTCTGCTGGAAAACCTTGGATTTTGGCATCCGTGTTGATGAGACTTAGACACCCAAATAAACATTGTCCCAGAACAAGCACACTCCCTCATGCAAATGGCAATCCCAAATGTCACTGGCCTACCCCCGCAGAAAAATGCACCCCACCACATGGCAAAAACATCAAACAATCAGGAACATCTTGAGGAACATGACAATGGCCCAAGATGTTGATTTGACCTCCAAACTTCCTAGACCCCATTCTGATCAAGCATAAATAGGATGCAGTGGAACAAGTTTGATTGACAGAGGCCCCACTGCACAACCCAGAGTCCCAAAGGATCCACTGCCAAAGTCCTGAGCCAGACCCCATAGGACACCCTGAGAGGTCCTCTTGTCCATGCCCAATGGTTCAGAGCATTTTTGATGACATAAGGGGGACCAACACAATATTAGGCAGGTGGTCATAATGTTATGCCTGATCGGTGTAGATAAAGGGAGGAAGTCCATATCACCACTTATCAGGTACTTACAATGCAGTCTTGAGGTCCCTCCCTAGACAGTTTCACCTCCATTTTCACTTTGAGTCATCCCTCACCTGGCAGTTTTACAACCACCTCAAGGCCCGTGAGACCTGGATTGCTAATGGACCATTAGCTGTCTGATTTGGGGGGTGAGAATAAACACCTGGGACTCCACATCAGTCACTTGAAACTGAAGAAGCCTGGTTGTCTTCTACTGAAGCTCTTAGGATTACCATGACTAGGATAGCTGAGTATCTACTCATACATTGCACTTAGGGTCTCCACGGCGACCAAACACTGTTAGGATGCAAATTGTCTTAACTTTTTTTCACCTGTCTGACCCACTGGCCCCCAGCGTTATCCTGTCATGACTCACTTATCATTTACTGCAGGTTTACCATGTTACTCACTGTTATAAAGTCACTCTACAAGTAGATACAGAAGCCTGTGATTCTCATTCTGTGCATATTTTCAGCCAGAACTCATTCTGTCATTCCTTTTTGCCTCGCCTTAAAGGCCCACGCTATCGCTGCAGTATAGTCCTTTTATGATGGGAGGGCTATAAGGGGTTGGGGGGGCGCGTTGCAAAATGAACACACACGAATACACTCAAATGACTCCGGTTTAACCACTGAACCGGTGAAGGGTAAAAAATGACCTAGATTCATCTCGCTTATTCCTCCGTCTCAGTGGGGAACTTGCCATCCGGGCTGCCGTCAGGTCATGTGAGGAGAGATGGGACGTTTTTCTAAACTGTGTGTTTCTTTTCAACTCTTTTCAACAGCAAATCTCTCAGCATCTCTTCATTCTCCTCCCTTTGCTACCCTTTTTCTTTCAGTCACATTATCAACTGACTTCATCTCTAAATATCTGCTTCTCCTGCGAGTCCGTTCAAACCCTTGACAGTCCGAGGTTATGGTTGCGACTTATGAAAAGTCCTGTTATGTCATTTTGTTTACAGAGTCGCTCAGCTGAGAAATGTGCTGCGCCTCATGCAGTCAAAGAGGATTTTATGGTGAATTATTCTCGGCCTTACATAGGATGAAGTTATGACTGTAATCAAACCCCCTGATAGAGAGACGCGGATGTGCCGGGCGACTGTAAATGTCACCGCTTTTTGACTCGAGTCGCTGGCTACTGTTCTGGAGTGCAATCAAATTACGTAAGGCACTTAATTTGCTAAGCTCTTTAAGTGTAGGTAAAGGTTTGAGTGTAAACACCAAGTGAAATCCGTCCTCCTGTACACATAATAAGCATGCAGCGGTCATGCAGGGACTTTATTTTGGCTCGGGCCAACAAGTGCTGACTACTAGAGTGGCTACAGTTCAAGTATGTACCAGAACAATTTCAGAAAGACTGCCAGGCCAACTTGCATTTCTCAGTTTGAATTGCAAATCCGTAGCCACAAAAGCTCCCAAGATGTGCGCTCGCTGCGTCTCTCTTCTGCTTCTCATCCACTGTTTTTCTTGCTAACTTCTGCCTCTTGCTTCCCCCTCCACCCACCAGTCCACCCACTTAGAGGATCAGAGGGAAAATCATGTGTGTTAGCCTTTCCTCCTCTTTTTTTTTTTTCCAGGGCAGCATGGTGCTCTGGATTAAAGCCAACTGGAGAATGCAGCCTACAGTCAACTTGAGGCAGCTAGTGGCTAATGCACACCTTCCTGCAGTTTAACTAAAATATAAGCGTGTGCAAAAGCATCTGCAACTGTGTCCTCCAAAACTCGTAGCTTGCAGTTATATCTGCAGCGAGTTACAATGTGCATAATTGAACAGTTAATCAATATGTTTGTTTTCCTCCCACCAGGCAAAGCCTATATATGGAGGATGGTTGTTACTGGCACCCGAGGGAACAAATTTTGACAATCCCTTGCACAGAACTCGGGTAAGTGGTTGCATAAGTGTTTACCTTTGCAGGACCTGACATTGATTATGTTTGGAACAGAGTATAGCTTTGTTTCTTCACCTCTTGTTGTCTTCCTTCGTGAAATTCCTGAAATTAAATGCTATTATTTAAAGGGAGAAACCAGACCCATTGTTTTTAGCTTCAAGACTTAATAGAGCAGTTAACCAGCTTTGAGTATGAGGTGGTTTACTACACAGATTCTGTCAGGTAAGTGGAAAAAAATTGCCACGACTAGCCCTTTCTTTAATTTTGCCACTCAGACTGCCGTTCATTTGACATATGGCAAAACAAGAGGTCTCGTTGTGGCTCCAGTAGCTACTTCATGGAATCAGCAGATTCCTGTGGGAGGCTCAATCTTATATCAGAAGAAGCCTCATTGTCAGGCAATAATGAGCCTAATATTGACTTTATTTCACGACTCGCACCGCCCTAGCATCATGTAATGGGAGCCTGCCTTTATCAGCTCCCAGATTATGCTGCGGTGTTGCATCCCAAAAGAGGACTGAGGGGAGAATGTGGGGGAGGAGGAGAGGGAAGGTCCCAGTTCTCACAGCCACGCTGATGGCTTCCATATGGGGTTTTTGGTGAAAAAGCACCTCTGGATCTACTATCAACAGTCTGCTGCAGCTTCGACATCATCGGCTGATACGTCGCGCCTATTCTTACAGCCAGCTCTCCAGCCGTGGGGGTATAATTGGTGGCTTGTACAGTATGTAGTGCTGAGGTGAGCAGATTGGTCAGGTTTTCGACCGACCGACAAACAAATAGCGGGGGGAAAAGTGCTGATGTGCTGGATGAGTCATGCCGTAGGACCACTTCAGTTGAACAAGTTGCGCGTCTGTGGCTCTGTTTTTGTGATACTGAGGTTGGGGCGCTATAATTGATCTTCTGAAAGTCACATATGTCTCATTTTTTCAGCCTCTGCGGATAAAACTGCAGTGTTCCCTTCTCTGCAGCCCTTTCGAGACCTTCCGGTGCCCCTTTTAGGTTACAGAGCAGCTCTCAATATTTCATGAATTGTGCTCAGTTGGAAATTTAACACTGAGACAAAACGGTGCATTAAGATAAGAAGGGAGGGGCGGTGGAGTGCAGATGAAGCCAACGAGGACAGAGATCAATGGAAACTGTTAGCATATCATTTGCACAAAAATCGACAGAATTACCATTCAAACAGAGAGATAAAATGACCCTCTGTGTGTTTCTTTACTGAAATACGATATTCTAGGTTCCTTTAACCTTGTGCAGAATGATATGATACTCAGTTTACAATTGCATGTCCTTATCATGTACAAGAGAGATGCAGTCACGGTTGTCGTTATCAGAGATGTAATCTCGTGTGCCCCCTGTGAAAGTGTTTATAGCTTTTTTTGCGACTATACCCGCATTCAAGCTGAGATTTCTTATCAGTGTTTTGCATGTAGGCCTTCTTTCCTCTTACAGACCTCATGCCGTTGATGCATGCTGATAAAATGTTGTCCGGCTTGTCTTATAACTCGAAAGCCTTTTGATGTGGTTATGCAAAAAAGCGTTCCAATGAACTCAGTTGCCGCTTCGTGGCAACTGTTTTTGCTCGCTTGCTCTCGTGTATTTTGTATGTGTGCGGCGCATTGGCCAAGTCTTCATAACCTGACGTGTATGTCAATTTGAAGGTTTTAATTGGAACATTTACGAATCTAGTAAAACTCTCTGGCTTTACAAATGCAAAAATCTCTCATACATCAAATAGGATTTATTAAAATGGCATGGCTAGAGCTGGCTAATGGATAATAACTAATTGCTATTAAACACATGATAAACATTCGCACATTTTCTCATGTTGCTTGTAAAACGATGGTGTGGTAGATTGATGCTGATATCTATTATGTGACCTTGTCAATAATCCAAGAACTGTTTGTTTTATTCTTTTACAGAAATGGCAGAGAAGGTTCTTTATCCTCTATGAGCATGGCCTACTGCGCTATGCTCTGGACGAGATGGTGAGTTGAAGCTAATATTCCAAAGATGGTCTGTATTGGTTATTAGCAGGTGGTGATCTATTCAAACAAATATAAAACCTTACTGTATACCTGTATTTTATTGGCTTGCATTGCAAATTTAGCATCATACACTGTCCATTACTACAGATTTAAGCTTAATTTATACTTATGCATTGAATCTACACCATAACCTCTGTGCACCTTCCCAGATATTTAACTACGCATTGGAGCAAGGAAGACTAATCCTTCTTTAAAACAAAATGTAGTATGTAATAGGCTGTAATTGCATTTGATATGCTCATAACGAAATACAATTGTGCCATTGTAGCCGTATGTGGTTTTCTTTTCATTTGGTTCCAACATGGTCTCTCCTTTCTGTGTTGCATCATTTCAGTTAAAGTTATTGTTCAGCATCTAACAGCTCCAACTCCAGCATGAGTCACCCCATTTTAGTCGCTATTATTTGAAGTATGTGAAGAAATCAACACAGTGGCACAGAAACTCCATCGCTAACTAGTGTTTTGGTGCCACAGACACACCAGTGCACAAGTATAGATGCTCACAATGTCGTATATCTATGGCATAGGTTCTGTATAGATTTATCAAGCTTTATTTGGTGCATTAGCATGACATTGTCATATCATACTTCTCTCTCATACTTCTCTTGTCATTGAGTTTCTGTTTTGATAGTTTTAACCCACTAAACGTATGCTCTAATTTCCTTGTATTGTTCTGTTGTTTATGAAACTGATATTATACAGTATATCATTGAAAAGGAAGTAATTTTTTCCGCTTTAACAGTTGAAGAAGTGTTGAGTTTGCATTACCAGCAAACAGCACCAACACATAAAGAGGAACAGATCACAAAACAGGGAGGCTTCTTACAGAAAAAGTATGAAACAGATCAAATAAGCTATTTTTTATGATGACCTACCTTAAAATGCAAGGATGGCATTTTTTCCAGTTAACTTAATCCACAGACCTGACTCCTATTTGCTAATTTGCAGTAACTTTACTTACAGTAGTATTTTATTACAAAATAATATAGTAATAATAAATAACCATAATTTCCTGATAGTTAAGCTGCTAGTTAAGTAATTTTGACAGTAGCAGAAGATGGATGTTGCATAAAAACAAGGAAAAATTATTGTACTGATTTAAAAAAAAAAAAAAAAAAAGACTGTAAATGCAGTTAAACTAGCGTTTTGGCCTGAGGCAAACATGGAGAGTAGGACAGGCTCGCTGCTAGTTGACCAGGAGTCACCTCACTGTTAACACCGGGGCTTTTCTTGCTTACAACAGAGTATTTAGTGAACGTGCGAAACACTAAGCGAACTAGCAGAGTAGTGTCAAAAGGAATGAAGTGACACCACATGGTGTTGATACTAAAAGTCATGTGCCGAGCTGTGTGTGTTTGTTCAAGTGGCTTACACACTGCACACTTATTGTGCAACAGCCCTGTGGCGACTTTTGTGTTCCGAGTGAAAAACTGGAAAAACTACTCGGTTCCAGAAGGATTGATGCCTTTTGAGTTGGCATCAGACGTCTGTATTAATTATAAAAATGAAGATGAAGACTGACTGTCTCTCTGTTGAGTTGATATCTTTGTAGGCCACTTGTTTGGATACTATATAGGTTGTCAGGTTTATATTTGCTGCAGCATGTGGGCACGCTGAATATTGATTGACCCAAAGCGGTGCTCGACAGCTTTTTTCTAAACGTGGGATGTGCTTTGAAAAGAGGTGAAAGCAGAAGTAGTTGAAACAGCACTTGCTTTATTGCTTTTGACCTTTTCACACCACATGTGGTATTCGCCGGTAGAGTAGAGCGATACTGCGAGGTTTTGTGTAATAGAAGCAGCAGGAGATGGGAGTGTAATTTTGTTTTCTTGTCTGTACCTTTCACAGTCACTGTAGAAGTCTGCTATGTTAAACGCTTTTCCTGCTATTTGCATAGTTTATACGAGAGCAAGGAAGATTTTACTTGTGCAAGAAATACCGTACTGGCCTTCTTCACAGTGGAGCTAATAAATGATATTTGTGAGGCGTTGGTGGAGGATGATCACGGAAGAAAGATGGATGATGTGTTTACAGAAGACAAAGGAAAGAGGCGGATGTCCTCCTTCCATTCATTGTTCTCTCTGGATGTCACTCTTCATCTTTTCATCTCCTTTCTGAATGGAGGATCAAACAGAGAGGGGGGTAGTGAGGGTCTGGAGATGGAAATATCAAGTGACACTAAATATAGAGCCTCACTTGTCACACAAGGCGCATTAGAATAATCGTCGTGTTGAAAAAACAGCCACACAAACAAGACTAATTGGCGTACATATCTGGCATTAGTAGTGTTTTACATTCATTAGTATTCACTTTACAGTTGCAGAACACTCAAAGTAGCCACGATCAACGTAAAATATCCGTTTAAAGCTGTATTGCGAGTGACGTCTGGTCAAATTTAAAGGTTGCCAGCTTTCGCCAGCGTAACATTCATGCAGACCACATCAGAACCCCCATCTGAGAGCACTAGTTAGGGCTGTAGATGAGGAGGTGCCCCTCTGTTTCCCTCTCAGCCTAGTTTTATGGCTCTTCTGTCTTGTGTTAACCGAACCCAGATGGGTTGCGGTTCCAACCTGCAGGATGTGGCGCGGCTCTGGGGGAAAGGAATGGGTTAGCAAAAACCTAGGGGAGATCACAGCACTCGGGAGTCATTGATTTTGGGGTTGCCCACCTACAGTGAACACCCAACACGAGACACCAGCGCTGTCGTTTTCTGCTAAGAGCAGCGGCGGCTGTTGTACGCACAAGACAAAGTGGTAAAAAGGAGAAAATGGAGCTGCAGTCAGAACAAGATGAAGAGAAAATGTGTTCTGTCACTAATAGGAAGGATGGAGAGGGTGAATGGATGAAAATGTTGGCCTGCATAGAACATGTGCTGCCATGCAAGGCTAATATGTTAGTGCAGCTTTAGTGAACTGTTCTTGGCCTCCGAAGAAGGGAGTTGAACTGTGTTGTGTCTAAGCTAGTTCACTGACTAAGCATTGTGTCATTTATTATTAGTAAATATGGAGATAAGACAAAATGACTCCCAAAGTCCACTCTCAGTTCAGTCTCTACCAAATGTACAAGCTCGATTTTTTTTCCAAGAGCACCCTAACGCAGTTATGTCAGGGCAGCGTTGCCGAGGCAACATGTTTTGTTCCATTGTCCGGCAACAGTTGACCGTGGTATGTGTGAACATGGGGCAGATTCTCCGTTTTGTGGAGAGCTCTAGCTGCCTCTGTCCTGACTGCAGCGATATAGGATAGAACGCTCTGGAAGCAAAGCGCAAATGTGTGGGCTGAGGTTGTCTCTAGGCTCAGTCATACGGTGAGCAAGCCTCTCTACGGTAGCTGTAGACGAAAAACATCAGACGCTGCATCAAAGCAATTGTGCAAGGCAGGACTGGACAGAGTTGCAGTGTATGCTGAGCTGCATATGTTTCTGTGTGCGTGAGTAAGAGTCTGGGTATAAGTGAGCGAACGCACCTGGGCCGAGGGTGCTTGACTGCAGAGGCCATGTCAGGAACAGGTGCTGCAAGATTTGAGAAACCCCAAACTGTTCTTCTTGGTCCTAATGCTAATAAGAATTAAGAAGAAGAAGAAGAAGGAAAATGACAAATGACACAGTTAGTTAGGTGATGTACCATACACACACGAAATCATTATCACCTCGGGGTGAGGGCAGGTATGCGGCTGAGAAGAACTCTCCAAAAAGCCACTGTGGTGACAAAAAGATCAACACTCACTCTCTAATAACTGCTTCACTGTGCAGTCTTAAATACCGCACACAACACCCACCTCCCTCTGACCGCACTTTGACCTAATTGCATCCAATTCATACTGGGGCTGAACAGTTAATCGATTCCAAATCACAATTTGAAACACTGCAATTAGCAAATCACAAAAGCTGCAAAAGGATATCCATTATGCAGTGTGTCTGGCTCAGGGTTTAATCTGTGCTTTTACAACTTCATGCCATCCTCCTTGGGTAACAGTCACACATTTGGTGGTATTTCATGTGGTAATGCTCCATCACATATTTGAAATAAATATAGAACTGTTATTGCAAATCAAATCACAATATCTGTCGGAAAACTTACCCAAATTTTTCAGCCCTAGTTCTCACTGATGCACAAAGTATTACACACATTCCTCATCTTGTCATCTCAGTGTTCATCTTTGTAACGTCTCTGTTGTGGTGTCTGAGCTCACACTGAATCACAAGGCTTTTACATTAACCCTCTGAACCCCAAGCAGTTTCTGGCCATTTTTTTATTTGCTCCAGTCACATTTTTACTCACTGTGGCCTCATTTTCATTGCAATATAAAGTCCTGCACCTCTATGGAAACAGCACAACCATGGATAGAAGTAATAAGAACTTAATTAAAAATGTCTTTTGTGCAGTATGCCATAAATCTGAAAACAGAAAAAAATGAAAGCTGAATTTCTTATTTAACAAAATAAATAACTGCGGAATTAACATGTACAAAATTCTTTCTAAGAGCCCACAGGTGTTACAAACACTGATAAACAAGATGACTATATGATCACACACTAATGAAATGCTACTGTTTCCATTTCTTTAAATTCTTGTTTCCTTTCTGCTGTGCATAAACACAGCCTGTAGTTCAGCCGAGAAGTCCCTGAATATTTGTCACATGACTGTTGGTTGCAACTGAGACACTAATAGCTTCACGGTTGCACCACGGAGCACAGAATTTTAGTTTTTTACAGAATCTGGTTAGAGCAAGCAATGTATTTTTGGCAAATTTTCAAAGGAGGATTTGATGTGGATGAAAAATCACAATTTTAAGCCTGAATTTGAACCAAAAGTAACACTTCATTCAAGGACTGTTCAAGTTGAAAATCTGACTATGTTTTCTGTTTTTACAGCCTCTGGCTCTGATAAGTGGGGTAATTTTAGCAAATTAAAAAATATATTATACCTTTCAAACCTGCTGGTGAGTTCTGGAGTTGAGATGGTTAATAATCTTTTATTACTGTTGAAGGTGTGTGCAATATGTCCTCCCTTTATTTGGAGGCCTTTATGGGAAAATACTGTGCTCTCATGCTGGTCAGTTAATGTATTTTAGCCCAGAGTGAACAAACCCACTATACCTGCAAATAAAGTGAGGCTACCTATTGAGTTGCATTACACAAAAGGCCCATTCAGAGACGGTTGGATTGCATTTGCCTTTAGATTGCATTGACTGCAGTCGACTGTCTGTCTCACAGCCGTATCCCTTGTTATTCCAACAAGAACATGATGTTCTCATGACGTTTCAGCTGTTGGAGTCATTCTCATTTCATCTTAGCTCAATTAATTTCCTGTGTTTACTGGAATTCAAATAGTGGACTTCTGCCCCATAGCACTTTCCAAAAAACTGGGAGAGTTTTGACAAACTTCCTTCCATTTCCCACACATTTGTGCATTCTTTTAACTTGAGACACACAGCGCTGCTGCCTTTTCTCCTGAATCTCTCAGACATGAACATATACAACCTCAGCCTGTGTTTGCCCCTCAGACTTGTGAGACCTTTTGACATGCTGAAACATGCATAAACGCTCTCGCCTCTTCTACCCCTTTGAAACATGAAATTGAGGGCTATTTTTAACCCGTTTGGAAGAGCTTTTGTCTTGTGTTGGTTTGGGAACGAGGAGAGCTTTCTAGGGGATGGATGAGTGGGCAGGGCCTCTGAGCTGTGTTGTTGCCTCCAGGCGCTCTGTGCAGGGGAATAAGTGGAGGCTGACCACCCCACCCCATCAAATTAGGAATACTTACAGGGGTGCTCCACTCTTCCACTCACAGCAAAGCCTTGAGAAGGAAGCAAATAACTGCCTGTGAGTTATCGTACAAGATGGAACTATGGTTGGTTTACAATTGAAAGGCAGATAATTGAAAGGGTAGAAAATAAATGTTGGTCACAGCTCTTGTGGATAACACAGTATAAGCCTTCTATATTGGATCATTGTGGATTGTTTACTAAGTGTGGGTCTCGGGTTAGGCGTGTGTTGGTTTTGTAGAGAT
>OMNN01005368.1:3014-18413 GCA_900302755.1 Chromis chromis
CCTACATCAGAGCGGGATGAGACACGCAGCATGATTTGTGTTTGTTTGTGTGTGTGAGTGTACGAGCATATGGGTTAAGTGTAAGTATACTCCGTACACCTACAACTGCGCTGGACGACATGATAATCTTCACTTAGGAGGAAAATAACTCGCATTAATGACACATTCTCTCCCACAACATAAAAAAATACAACTACAGTCAAATAAAATGGACTGAATAGGGCCACAGATCACGATATTATTCATCACTGTAACATTTCATTTTTGAATGTTTCATTAAGAAAAACTGGGGTATTAAAAAAAGAGTCGGTAATTAACATTTGAGATGTCAAATATGACCTCAGTCACCTCAAACCTCGAAGGCAGACAGAACATTTTGTAGCATGTCAAACGCATGTTAAATATCGGTTATCGGTCACCTTAATATCTAATGATCGGTGTCAGCCCTAAAAAAACATATTGGTCGAAACTTAGTTTAAATGACGACTGCATCCTGAAGGTTACACAGCTAACTTAATGGTTAGTGGTAATTATTATTAGTAACAATTCCCTAACTACCTAACTAACCATAAGTGGGATACTGGCACACACTAAATCATTATCTGATTTGTCTTATTTCTCAAACATCAATACTGGTATTAGACTTAGAAATCCAATATCAGCCAAGTTTGACCAGATTTACCAGATGATTCATTGTTTATAACCTCCCATTTTTCCTTTAAAGTCAAATACTACCTGATTTAAAATCATAATTTTGTTTAATTTACCCCCATTTTCAAACAGCCAAAGTTTCTGAACAAATTTGAATGGCTGCAATCCAAAATGTTGCCAAAATACTAAATGGAAAATGACTTGTTAACAGAAAGCGCCATGTTCAGGCAGTGTATCAGTACCATTTGAATGACACTCAGCTAAACCAAGCTCTACTACTTTTATGTCTGATTAGTCCAGTATCCACATTCATACTCACAGATGACCAATGACGTGATCATGTGTATGAAACATATAATAGTGTATACACAAACAGCCATTTCCCTCCCTCCTCTGTCTCTGTGGAGTGAAAGTAGATCCAGGCAGTAAAGGGATCCAGATATTGTAATAGCCACTTAAATGGGGTCTACTGTAGCCCACAGCTGCTGCCTACTTCTAATCTATGCCGGCCCCCCTCCTGGCCTCCAGTCTTTTCAGCCTGTCCTGCTGCTGGTGGTTGGTCTTCCTCCCCGAGGGCACACAGGGCTGTTAGGCCACCATTAGTCCTGCTAATGGGCCTGACAACTGCACCACATCCTCAGCATTTAGACCTCCTCCGTCTGAGATATGGATATCGACCACTTCAATGGAAATGGATAGTAGGGGCAGGGGGTGGAAGTCCATTCGATATGTACATATAGGCATGAATGTTACGCATGCACACACAGAAACAAACTATCACAAGATGCAGCCTCAGTAAGAATGCACAAAAAACTACACTCAGCGTCTGACCAAAATCAAAAGTGCAGTTTGACTCCCCAGTAATCTCCTTCTTACTGCATGTGTCTTTTCATGTGTTCCTGATTTTAGTTAGCTACAGACTCCACCGTGCTCCAGTGTGGGTGTGAGTCTCTGTCTTGCTGTGTCTCTGCATGTACATTACATTTAAACCTTTATGTTCACATCAAATTGCCTCCTGCCCCCTGCCAGACCGCCTGCTTTACATTCCCACTGTGTGTGAAATTCGGATATAATTATTTTCTGAAGAAACATTTCAATCATGGAGACTACTGAGCTCAGAAAACTGATTGAATGTCTTCTAATTTACATTGAAGTTTGCCAAACCTTCATTCAAGCATCAAACAGTTTATGGGCCAGACCAAATTATATTCTGACAAAGTCTGGTAACCGTTTGTGAGAAATCTACATTACATATCCGATCTGAAAGTAATTTAAGAAGAGAACTCATCAAAGAATTACAGTTATTTAATAAAGCAAAAATGGAAAATTTTCTTTGGTTCCATTTTCTTATATGTAAAGAGTTGCTGTTCTTTGTCTTGTATAAGTTTAAAACAAATATCCCTGATTTTTCTATGCTTAGTCGGACAAAATACGAAGGTTATCGCTATCCTTGTAGTTTTAATCGTAGCATCTGGACTTGCTTGAATTTCTCGAAAACGTTTCAGAGAGGTGAAACGTTTTCAAGAAACTCAAGCAAGTCCAGATGCTATGATTGAAACTACGAGTATAACCATGACCTGGATGACTGAGAATCTTCACAGACAAGGTTATCACTGTTACTTTGACCTGTCTGAACATGTTACAGTATTTTTTGTCTTTTCATGGAATTGAAATTCATTGCTCAATTTAGAAAATGATTGATAACTCATAGTATATTAATCACTTTACAACATTAATCTCCAGTAATTTTGATAATCAAGTTATATGATTATTATTACGTCACTTCCTGACATAAGATTGGCCAAAATCCGTTGGTTCCAGTTTCTTAAATGTGCATTTTTGTTATTTCTGTTAGTTGTTTGTGATTGCGAACTGGGTTTTAGACTGACAGTCTGACGAAATAAGCTGTCTGAATATGTCAACTGTGGCTTTAGGGAATCTTGTTGGACATATTTTCTTTTCTTTTTTTTTGTATTTTACGGACCAAACAATTAACCCAGGCAATAATCAGCACACTAATTTATATAATTGTTTTTGTAAACTGTTAATTTTACAATTCTCTAGTACATTTCAATGATTCACCTGTGAGTGGACACACAAAGTGCACATAAACATCATATTACAGCTTGAGAAAAACTACCATGTCTTTCCTTGCACTCCTACCAGCTATGGAAAGGCAGCAATTATCAAACGCCTCAGTCTAAATGTCACTGAGATACAGATGAGTGGAAATCTTCAACAAACAGATCAATAAGTGCAGTACAACAAAGGCAGAGCGGGACGCAGAGGTAGCAGATATCCTTGTGTACTTTAGAATAACGTGGTATCAAGAGTAACTCCATCGCAGATTTATCTTTTTGCCTTTAATTCAGTGCTTTGATCCACCTGCCTTACATTAGGAGCACACAGGACCTGTAGGAGCAGAAACTTTAAGCCCGGCAGCGCTGTTACCACGCTCTACCAACATTTGTGGGGGAAATCCGCTGTTTGTTTTCCATAAATGATGAGAAATCATCTGGAGCATCATATCTTGGCACAGTGTGCCGCAAAGTACTTTCACTGTAAATGAATTCAGGAGGAAGCAGAGACAGACAGCGGCCCTGATACTGAGCTTTGCCTGCCTGATTAGTTCCACACGCCCACCAGGCTGAGGAAAGCCTCGGAGGAAGTTTTACCAGCACCTTAACGTGTCAGTCATAATGCACAAGACATGGGTGAAGTGACTCGTCCACATTATGCAAATGTAACAGAATAGTCTATTCCACCTACTCAGTCTACTGAAAGCAGATCACACTCCTTATATGACTGATTATTATAGACTTAACAATATATTATGGTGAATTCAAGAGAACAAAACTGGTCTGGAACCCAGTGCACCTATTTGTCCTGCCTTTCAGAGGAGTTATTCCAAAACTGCACATTAGAGAAGATTTGTTTATACTGGGGTAGCGATGCTTTTATGGAGTTTGACCACAGTGGATGATGCAAATGAACAAGCTGGACTGCTTTCATTGTTGTCGCTGCGATAAAGTACTGGGAGTTGTCAGGAGCTAGTTTGCCAGAGGAAGCCAAATATTGTATCTTGTACCCAGTTTCTTAGTCAAGAGGACTTACTATATTATGATATATCTAAATACACATAGCGAGTGGTAGACAATGGTATTACATTGGCCACTCCTAGTTGAGTGTATGTTTTCGTATCCCCCATCCCCCGCTTTCATCTGTAACTCTACCTCTTCTGCTTCTACCCCCTACCCGAACCAGGGTCTGTATCCCCACCCCGCTTTTATTGGTGCTGTTGGTGAGAGGCTGGGGTAGGTGATGGTAGTACTGTTTGTGGTAGTGTAGGCAAAAGAAATAAGTGTTTTGGTGAGGAGCGGTGATGACTGGCATTAGGGGAGTGACTCTGGGACGCCAGGGATCACTGTCTAGCCTCCTGGAGATGTTGTGGGACCAACTAGACGAAACACCGTTGAAGGGAGGTTCCCACCAGATGACCCCAAAGACGTGGTAGTAATCACCGCTCATTGTGGTATTAAGATTAGGAGCTCTTTACTGAGTCTATTATTCTGGAGCACAGTTTGCTTTGAATGTGCAGCCTAAAACTGTAACATGTTGCTTCTGTTTTGTGCTGTCACATCCTTAAAACCAGAAGATTGGTTTTAAACACTGTCATGCTATTAAGAGGATCGGCTACCTTTACTTTTAAGTTCTTATCTTAGTCATTATAAGGACTATTCCTACATGATGTATCCAAATCATCCATCATTTGATATGATAATACTTGCAGATTTGTTTATATTAGCCTTTATATCAAGGAAAGAAAATGTCCATTACGAAACTGTTACAGAATAGAATAGGATGCCTTTATTGTCATTGCACAGCTGTACAATGAACTCTTCATGTGGTAAAAAAAAAAAAAAAAAGAATTAAAAGGCAAGATAAAAGGATAAAAAGATCCAACGGCTCATGTAGAATAAATAGATATGTTTCGCATGATACTACGATGCTATATGATTTTGAAACTGGGAAAAACATGTGCTTAATGGAAAGTCACAGAAGTGTAAACCTACTTGGCAAATGTTTAACAGACCTGTGATTCTTTAGATCCATATCTGTGCAGAACCACCACATATGAGGCTTTCTACTGCTGAATCTCCCCTCAGTGTGTAACAGAGTATCTGCTGCTATTGTGAAATGCAAACACCATAACGGGTAAGTGATGGACGCCTCCTCTCACCTGCAGCCTCCGTCTCCGGATGATCCCAGAGTCATCCATGGCGCGTGTCCGGCTTCACACCTGAAGGCGTGGTCTCGTGCGTCCTGCGGTTTCCAGGTGACCGGGGGCGAGAACGAGGCCCCAGTCTCGCGTGGCTTGAAGATTTACAACTAAACCGAAACGTTTGGAAAATGAGGAGGTGGTGTTAACATCATCCACCAGCGAATGTTCCTATCAAGGAGATTATGATCGGTGCATCAAAGGGGACACCAGGGCGAATTATTAGAGATAAAAGTGGAGCTGATCTCGCATTACAACCCCCAAAAAACTCCTCTCAAAGTGTAAAAAAGTTCCAGCAGACATCCCATGCTGGCAGAGACTACTGACGAGGCTGATCCGTGCTGGGAAATGCTGAATAAGCTATGGGGGGGTCTGCACGGTGGGATCAGCGTGAAGCCAACTCCAGCTGAGAGAAGAAAGCGAAGGTTACCACAGATTAGATAAAGCAGACGAAGTTTGCAGACATCTCCACTCCCGCCGGGTCACACACTGTCCGAGTCAACAATCGGGCGAATCTCTCAGCAGCTCCTTGCACCAATAACAGCCGAAATAGATTAATTCAACTACTGTCATCGTTTTGAGACGCTTCGATCGCTGCGATGCTCTACAGCCGGAATCCTCCACATCCGCAGCCCGCAGCCAAGTGTGCGCGCCGAGGAGGCACCAGCGCAGGCGAGTGCACGGAGTTCATTGCGCGCATATTGCACATGAAGCTGCAAATCTCGGTTTTACGACACATCCGCACGCTGTCAGAGCATGTGTGCGTTAAAAAAAAAAAGGCACGATCAATGAGAATCTGTGGCGACTCAGTGTACACACACTAATATAGCTATGCACACACGTCCATCCATGAAAGGTACAAACGTCGGTGGTGAATGCAGGTTGATCGCTTCTCGTTTTCCTGGGATTCTTCCGTTTTAGGTCATCAGGCAACGATACGATGAGATCACTCCGTTTTTCTCGTGAAAAAATGATCCGTGGTTGTTACACGGGCTCCGCTCCATCCTCAGCTCCAACCACCCACTTCCTACTACCGAATGACGGTTAACCCCTCAGAGACCGGAGGCTGAGCAGGCTGTGATGTGGGTTTTTCCATCCCCTTGTTCTGCCACTACAAGGAGTTCCAGGTGGGAGCTGTGGAGGAAGAAAGTGGTGGCATGCTCTGAGAGATTTTTAAGACTGCCTACAGTGAAGGATTGGAGATAAGAGTGGGACACCTGAGATCTATACTGCAGCTACAGTTCTGTAGCCTATATGTGTCCTCTTTTATAATAATGATGTGTTTATAGAGCACTTTTCAAAGTCCAAGTGTTTCACAAGGCAGCAAAAATAACAGGCAAGTTATAAAATCATCAGAATTTACAACATGGTGCATACAAACCAACACAGTGTAAAATTGAAATAGAATTATGATAAAATTATGTCTTTAAAGGTGTCACTAACTCAACCGACCTGATTTCCTCGGGCACATTCTTCCAGAGCCTCAGGGCCCCCCGACTGCAAATGCTCTGTCCCTTTAAGATTTCAATCAGGCTCCTGAAACAGACAAAAAGCCTCTGCTAGAGGATCTCAAAGTACATACCTATACCGATAGCAAGTAATCAGTAAAATATCTCAAATCTGTCCCTAAACATACTGGGAGCTAGTGTAAAGAGGCTAAAACTGGAGTGATGTGATTGCGTTTCTTAAATCTGGTGTTTTGTACAGTCTGGAATCGATCAATAGATTTTTGGTTTCTACGGGTAAAAAGGCTGTTGCAGCAATCCAAGTAATATAAAATAAAAGTGTGTTGAACGTGTCTCTAAAATTGAAGATCGAGGATAATTATATATATAATCTATACATTAGAGTCCAGTTGACGGATGTGTAGCAGTAGAGTTTCAAAGTTATGGTGCTGAGTGTAGAGGTTGCAACAGACAGTAGAGGAAGATCTTAGAGCACATGAAGGGGTGTATTTATGGAAGGATTTGATGGGAGGAAGTAGAATCTTGTAAAAAGCCCTTAATGACCAAGCTTCATCGATGGTATTATCACAATAGCACTTTGCTGTCAGAGTGCAGGTTTACTTGTGGTTCCTGAAGTGTCTAAAGGTAGAATAGGAGGTAGATCCTTCAACTATCAAGTTCCTCTCGTGGAACCATCTCCTTTTTGATAAAGCTTCTAGTTAATTCTGGCTCAGATGATCCTGGACCATTCTTTAGTTATGCCACTGTAGGCCAAGACTACTGGGGGACTTACCATGATGCACTAAACCCCTCACCTAGGCTCTCCTCTATTTCACTGTCCATACATTTATATAACGCCATTGCATGACACTAGCTTTTTATCTTAAACCTCCTGTAGTTTGTGTTTTGTCCTCTCTGCAGGTATCTCTGGCTTTGGAGCTACATGTTTTGGCTTCACCAACCTCCACGGTGTTTATTGTTCTCTTATGTGTTGTTTGTCTGATTTATACCTGCTATAGTTTTTTTCACTCTGCTTTAACCTCAACCCAACCGGTTGAAGCAGATGGCTGCCCTCTCTGAGCTTGGTTCTGCAGGAGGATTCTTCCTGTTAAAGGGGAGCTTTTTCTGTCGCCAAAGATCTTTGTCAAAGGGAATATTTGGATTGTGTTCTCTCTATAATTTTGTTAATCCTTTATCTAACTCTGTGAAGTGCCTTGAGATTATACATGTGGTGGAAATGAACAGGGATCCAGTGGAACTGAATAGGGAGGGTTGTGATGTGATCGAAGGACTTGGAGCGGGTGATGATCCCATTTTTAAATGATTTGGAATTGGTGAAGAAGTTGATTGGAAATACGAGAGAGAATGGCTTTGCAGTCATCAATGCACAATGTAACCGGGGTGTGATTAAGAACTAACTAATCGACCAATCAACTCATTATTTCAGGTCTATTCCAGATCAATATTATTGCATTATACGCTACAGTGGCTGTGCTAGAGGATTTTACCCAAATTAGTGGCTCTTATTTGAAATAACTGTGTGCATTAACAGAGGAAAGGCTGAATTTAACAGACATGCAGCAATTTCCAAACTGGTTCCTGTTAACTTGACATTCAACTTAAAAATACCATTTGCATGCAGTTTGCATAGAAGGTTACTAAGTTACTTCTAAGTTTAAGAGGTCACGTAGTATTGCATGTGTTTTTGCAAGCAACGTCGTCTAGCTGATAGTTAACACAGCCTATTGTCATGCTGCTATCGCTGTTCCAATGAAAAACAGCATTAAGCATTATGCATTATTCAACATTCACACCTGTCACACACGGCATTCATTGCCACATAACATTTCACAGCTCCTCACCCTTCAGTTAGTTGCATCCCTGATCCACATGCTAATGATGAAACCCCGGGATTGAAATTCCCACCGTGGTGATTTTAAAGAGAACAACCTTTTGAGGTGTAGATAGATTAACTGAAACAGCGTGTTTTCGGTTCGTCTAATAGTCATATCTAGTGAGCCGTCCTGTTCTTGCTGAGTCTGCAAACAGATGTATCGTCAATAGAAGGAATGCACAGCCTAATCAACACTAAAGGTAAATCGCCAGCAGTAATCACTGACTACACTGAAATGTTAAAGGCTAAAGTCCATCCCAGTGTTCACACAATGTGTCTGAATGATATTACACTGTTAAACATTCTCACAGGAAAGAATGTTGGTCAAAGGTGGCTTGTAGAAAAGGATCAATTTGGAGAAAGAAAAACAAACAGGAGGCCAAGCAGCTGGTCTGGTTCCATCTCCAGACCAAAGGGAGACTTAGCGGCTTTTAGCATCATGGTCTTAATGATCCCCATCTCTGTGAGCAGACGGAGCTGGTGAGCTCTAGTCTCTCTCAGCATGGGATTTACTGCTGGAAGGCTTCAACGTCAGCACCCCAACACTCCTTCAGTTTCACGCATTTAGTGCATCCAAGGAGGGAAACTCCTTCAGAAAATGGGAACCTTGGTGGCTTAAAACTCTCTTTATTTTTGATAAATAATACTGATCATTATTTTTGCTGAATCATTCTATAAAAACAATTTGAAAAAATATCCAAATATCCATTGCCCAAACCAAAAGTTTGTTTTGTCAGATCACCAGTTCAACACCAAATATCTGGTATTTTTGCTTGAATAATCAGAATAGATGTAGTTTTTCCATCTGTCAATGAACTACTTCATTAACCAACTAAACACTTCTGCTGTAGATGGCTCAAGAAAGCAAAAGACAGTAATATTTAGCAACTGTTATTTAAAAAAAATCACAAGTTGGATATTTTCTGGAATAAAAACATCCATACATGGGGCACCCCGATAGCCTAATGGTTATGTCGCATGACCCAAGTGTAGCGGCTGTCACGGGTTCGATTCTGACCTCGGGCGTTTACCGCATGTCCTTCCCCACTCTCTCCCGTTTCCGACTCTATCCACTGTCCTAACCAATAAAAGCATAAAAGGCCAAAAATTAAAAACAAACAAACACACATTGCTCTTATTTTTCTAATTTTATTTTTCTAATGTTGTTTAATTTTAATTCTATAAATCTGTGTGCCCTTTATTCAACTTGTATGTACTCCTTATGCCTAATTTAATGTAATTAATTAAACTTCTATCATCCATATACATGTTTTATTCAATTTCATTTTCTTTTCTTTTTTTTTTACATTTGTAAGCACTTTGAATAACCTCTGTGTATGTTAAGGTAATATATAAGTAAACTTGCTGGCTTGCTTACTTCCCTTCCCTATTTGTTTTACATGCAGGAAACTGACAAAGACATTCTAGATGGGCATGGAGAGCATGGTTGGGGTGAGCATGTGTCTTTTGGGGAACTTGTTAAGTATGTGAAGCTGTGCAAGTTGATTGCTGGAGTTTCAGTAAAAAGCAACTGGACTTCTGTTTTAGCTTTAAAAGAGAAGTCCAGTTGCTTTATACTGAAGGTCCTAGAATTACCATGAACTGGAAGACTGAGAATCTACACAGACATAAGGGATTGCTGTGTTTTGTCAGTAATTTTAGAACTGAGTCTCACAACACCTTGCAGTCAGTTCTTCTTGGGCCTTCTTCACACTGGGATCTGTATTTTATGTATTTTTAGGTCTGGATGGTTTCAACTCTGCTAGCATGAATCACTGTTGGAAGACGGTTCCTCACTTCCCAATGAAATGCATCTAACCACTGGAATGAGTTGTGATATAGCTTGAATTTAAGAGATTGTAAAGATATATTCTAATATTTGTGACTGTTTTAATAGTTGCTTTGAGTGTTGATTTTCACATCAGTGATCTTGTGTATATGTAGTTTATTCTTAAGATTTGTCTTAAGCTTAATGAGATTTCCTGAATAAAGGGAACTTAACTATATTAAAGTCAAAAAACAACTTTCAGTTGTAACTTTTACACCAACATGGGGCTTGTAAAGTGCAAAGAAATGCAGCTTCAAACTCCATCTGTGGATGAGGATCATGTGATATATTTGAAAGCTGTGGGACAGCAGTGTAAATGAAGCTTGTGGAGGTATTGTTTTCTCAAATGCTGTTTCTATCTCATTAGTTGTGGATACATTTAAAGAGCCAGTGTGTAGGGTTTAGGGGATCTGCAGGCAGAAATGGAATATAGTATTTATAATTATGTTGTCATTAGTGTATAATCATTTGTAACTATGAATTGTTGTGTTTTCCTTAGTTTAGAATGAGCCCTTTATATCTACTTAGACAGCGAGTCCATCATGTTTCTACATCAGCCCAGTATGGGCAAACCAAACACTGGCTATATAGGGGGTCTTTTCCATTTTTACGTTGAAGTGACAGCCAGTGTACATTTCCCTAAATGTTTGAACAGGGAGAGGATTTTTATTTGGTTTGCAATGTGCAACCATAACCATTTGATGCCACTTAATCCAACACACTGGTCCTGTAAATCTTAAAATGATATACTGCTTCATTCTACAAAATCATCCAGTATTAAGTGGTTTAATCGGGAAGCTGTAACCTGACCTAAGTGAGGTCTGAATTTGTTTTGTTTTTTACAAAAGGTCTGTTCTTATCACTGGAGTGTTTTAAATGTTGAAGTGATTGCTTTCAAGTCCCGTTCACGCTGCCAAATAATTTGCTGGGGAACCCATCAGCAGGAACACAGTACAATTTCTACATATTAAACGTGAATGTAATTCTGTTCCGCTCCATGCTGATCTATCAAGCATTAGAAAAAAACAGCAGGATGTTATTCAAGACTGTATTTTACAACAATGGTCATCAGCAATGTCAGCAGGTGAAAAATGATGTTCAGTGGAGCGACCCAGTTACCAGCTTGTCTGACTTCTCAGCCACATTTAGCTTACACTGCTTTTTCTTATTAATATTAAATAATGAATGAAGGCGCATGAATTTTACATCTTTTTGTTCATTAGGGTGCTGTGAGATTTGGGGAGGGGTGGAGGCAGCACAGCGGAGCTCATTCGAGGTGCAGTTTTAACAGGCAAAGACCTTTTTTCTTATTGCTCTGTGCAAAAGCTCCCAAAAATGATGTCACCCCTTTTTTCAGAGGGAGCCCCGAGGGAGGTCGTCCTGGGTCAACCCTTTGCAGCCAAATGCTTGGCAGGGCTGGGTTTTAGAATACGCCTGCCGCTTGTGCAATCCCTTCTCTCATCCTGGTAAGCCTGTCTCACAAGAGCCACGTCAGCTCACATCTCTTCATAGGCTGCAAGTGCCTCCCTCTGCATTCAAATCTGCTCTGGGTGTGTGTGTGTGCAGACACAAAGTGTATATGTGCACACACACACACACAGCCATAAATCACATCAACCACTATTTATGCAGGAGCTTTTAGGACATACAAGGAAGACACAAAACATTAGCTAAATTCAATGCAATCCCGTCTAAAAGCCCTGCAACACATATTACCTTTGTGATACTGATAAAGTTCATGTTTGTCGGGTTGTCAGAGAAATGTTGGTGTAGTTTGTGGTGTTTTGTATTGGACTGTATTGAATTTCATTACCTTGGGACTGCAACTAACAATTTCATTAGCAATTGATCTGCTAATCATTTTCTCAATAAATCAATGAATTCTGTGTTACACAAAATGTCACAAAGTAGAAAAAAAATGTCTATCACAATATTTCAAAGCTCAATTTGGCTTTTTTAAAGATCTTGTTTTGTCTAATTTACAGTCCATAACTCAAAAATACAAAATTTAAAAGAAGAAAACCAGAAAGTATTCATATTTAAGACACTAAAAACAGCATTTAAAAAAATAAAATCGCACAAATGTTTTTGTCAGTTATCAAAACTATTGCAGATTACTTTTCAGATTTCTGGTGATTATACAGTGTTACATGTACATCGTATTATGTGTTGATATTTTAAGCAGTTTGCCGTACAAAATGGAGGTATGGAGACAAAATAACATGTCTACCTGATTGTTTCTCCCCTAAGTGCATTTTAAATACAATATTAAAAACCTGTAACTGAATAAATCCTCACAAAATAATTCTGTGAAGATTCACAATGCGTATCAGCAACCGTGCTTCCTTTGACTAATTATTAAATTTAATCATTTGGAAGAAGCTCCTTCAATTTGTGCGGTGTTGATTTGGCCTTTCTGAAGCTCTGTGAACATTCACATAAGGGCTGATTGCTAAATTGCTTTTACAGCAGACTAACTGCTGCTAATTGGCATTCAACATAATACGACCTGTAGGAATGCTTGTAATTGGAACTGTGTTAAGTTGAACAGTGTTTACATTATTTGCCATCTGTAGGATTTAATTACCTATAACTTGTATATATTATATTATATTCTTCCAGCAATGGGACAGAATAACAATGCAGTCAGGGTATGGAAACTGAACAGCAGGCGAGAAACAGGTGAAGTAATGAATTAATGATAAGTCTGAGTTCCTCTGAGTGCAACTGGACAAAGGAAAGGGTCAAATGAAATGTAACTATTTTTAAAACCCAAACTTTTTTAAATCTGATTTAACTTCCTTATAAAGTAAAGTATTTACTTAAGTATGAATGAGGTGACAAGACATGACAATATCCCTACATCTCCACATCTTTCAGCACTCCTCTTAGATCTGTTTTATCCTCTTCATCTCTGCCCATTGTCTTCCTGATTTATACATTCACTCTTTTCCATTTATTCTCCTTGTCTTGCAAATCTACTTCTTTAGCTCCACACTTCCTTGAAAACCCCCACAGCTTCCACCTTCTGCTCTTTCCCAGCTCTGCCTGTCTAGAAGTGGGTCACAGACTACAGCTGTGCTAAAAGCCTAGACTGGAAAGAGAGCTTCTTTAAATAAAACACAGTACGACCAGCAGTCTCGAGGGCGCCTCATCATACATACATAAACCTACAAAGATGGAAAGAAGAGGGGAAGGAGTTCAAGAGGGAGAGATAATGCATATGGAACATAATTACTCGATTGGTTAAGCGGGTCTTTCTTGATCTTGATCTTTGTTGTTCAAGGTGTTTATTTTGCTCAAAGTATGATACTGCTAAGATGAAAGTTTTGCTTAAAGTATTGCTTTGGTATTGGTACTGAAACTCATGTGTCATTCTCAGTGCTAGTCCCTACAAGAAAGGGGTTCCCAGCAGAACAACATGATCCGATATTTACTTCACCCATCAGTGGTTTTATTGTTGTGGCTGATCGATGTGCACTGCACTCTACTGCGTTGCACTTCCTTTGATGAATTGGTGATACTTTCCAGCATGACAAATCATTTATTTTATTACTAATAATTAATGTTTGTTTGACTGAAATCACTGATTTGGTTCACACATTCACTGCTAATTCAAATTAAGATTCCAGACACTAATTATCGACACTTTGCATCATCATTGGCAGCTTGTGAATAATTTTAGCATCTGTAAAATTAGGTGTATTGCATTGTAGGACTGTAAGCAGGCTTTTTTGTTGGCTTTTTTAGGGCACTTTATGGTGAATAAATTTACACACAGCATTTAGAAAACTCAAATAAAATGGACAGTATGTAATGTAGAGCCAATAAACCCCTTGGTCACAGCTTCAGCTTATACTGATGTGAATCTAGTTTCCTTGGTAATGTCCTTTCTATCTAGCATCACCTTTAGGTTGATATGCTGTATGTGTTTCAGACTAAAAATTTGCTCTAGACTTTGATGATCCTCCACCAGCAGGTCAAAATTTTCACTCATTTGGTGAAACAGCTTGAAATCCACGTGTATTGTTACAAATTTTGGTGCTGGCATTCAAGTTCCCCTGAGGATTAATCCTACTAACTCCCAGACTTTCAGAGTTGACAGATTTTTGTCTACTACCATACTACTACTACCATAGAGTTTGCCGTTTCACATTTAGTGCCATTCCCCTAAATCAAATGACTGTGCTGCCTTGTTTTGGTTAAATTACATAACATGCAACATATCAAGGCTCAAGGCAATACAAGAAGTATTGCTGCATACTGAAAATAATAAAGACATGGAAGCAACCAACTACAACATGAGATGAAGAGATGTGAAACTGTGACATCTTACAGATCCAGTTGCCTTCATGTCATTCCATACAGCATGGCAGCACATGTTCTACTCTCCTATTACCCTCTTCACATCCATTATATGATTTTATGTAGCTTTAACAATGCTGCATTAGCTTTACAAACTGTGTAGAACTGATAAGAGGCAGAAGAACACCAGCCCATTCTGCTGATGCTGACTGCCTATTTTTACAGTGCCAAATAGAGCGAGCCGTAATCGACAATATAGGTAATATTAGCAAAAAGATGTTTTTGCTGAAGGGAAAATATGTCAGAATTATAACCTAGTCCTTCAGAAAACTATGGCTTCCAGACATGTACTCAAATGTTATGACTGGAAAGTTTAGTACGGTGCATCATTTTGGGGCAATAGGGACACCATGTGGACAGAATCAGCTATTCCAATTAAAATGAGTCACCATATGGTGAATGCAGCAAGCAAATTTTAGGCCCCATGAGGAAGCCAGACAAACAGAATTTAATCTAAATTTTAAGTCCAACAGCGTCTGTGGAGGCCGGAGGTAACATGGCTGGAGTTCACACTGCTGATTCACAAATAAGAGGCAGATTTAGCTTAGGTAACTGTGATTGCTGTGGGAATGTACAGTGCAATATATGACATTCAGCACAGACGTCATATTAGTCATATGAATATTAATTAAAAAATGAAGCGGTGACTTATGTGCTCGCATATCTTTAAATATTTAGACAGGTTGGAGCCAACATGAAATGCCAAGTGGAAGTTTCTGCAGTTTAATGAAGAAATCCTCAAAGGTCACTTGCACAGATGATGGCATTTACATTACATTTGCCCTCTGATTCTTTCACTTACTTCATTAGATAATACAAACTTTCACTGAATAATATATTACGCATCTCAAAATGTTATAACTTTTCTAATCACAAGTTACACAGAAGAAAATTCACACCACTGATGTTTTGGAAAATGATGGTGTAATTTACTAAT
>OMNN01005374.1:2091-12338 GCA_900302755.1 Chromis chromis
TTAAGATATTTTAATCTGAACCAAAGTGGTGGCTTGACTGGGGTCATCCCTATGTTCCCCAGGTCCTATGTTCACCGGTCGCAATACATACTGGGGAACATAGGACCCTCTTTCTAAAAAAAAAGGGTCCTATGTTCCCCGTTTTTCCTAAAAAGGGTCCTATGTTCCCCGGTCACACACAAAGCGGGGAACATAGGACCCTTTTGGGGAAAAGCGGGGAACATAGGAGCCTTATTTAGAAAAAAGGGTCCTTTGTTCCCCGGTCCCATATAAAGCGGGGAACATAGGACCCGGGGAACATACGCTCCCGCTTGACTAACACACTGCAATGTATGGTGGCTAAAAATCACAATCTGCTATTAAAGATGACTTCTACAAACAGTGACGTCTTACTGTGGCTGTATATGGAAGGAATGGAAGTAGCCATATGTTATCACATGACCATGTTTCTATATTAAGTGTTGCAATCACAACAAGACCATCTCCATCTCCATCTGCGGATGAAAATTTGCATTCCTTTACTGCCGTTTCCTATTGTACTGGTCTAATATCCACACCAGACTCAGGCTCTAATATTAGGCATACAATATATCTGATGGTTAAAAATATCCCGCTGAGAACCTCTGACAGATATGTGATGTTTTATTAATTCCCGCAGAGGAATCCTCTTTTCTCTTTGCCCTGTCATCAGGAGGTCAGGCTCCCCGTGGATGGGGAAAGAGCAAAGCTATAACAGCTGTAAAAGATTTAGTGTTCTGCTCAAGGACACTTCAGCAAGCCAGATGCTTGATATCCACAAGTGAGCTCAGGTTTAATGATGGTTTTGCCACCCTGCTTTCTTAACCGAGACTCGAGCTCT
This sequence comes from Chromis chromis, assembly GCA_900302755.1. Classification (NCBI taxonomy): domain Eukaryota; kingdom Metazoa; phylum Chordata; class Actinopteri; family Pomacentridae; genus Chromis; species Chromis chromis. Next base: position 2,951 of record OMNN01005374.1, read on the forward strand.
GAATGGCTCGCGATCCAGAATGCATAATGTAATAACTTGGAACAAACTGCTCATTGCACTAATCAGTATTCCTGCCCTCATTACTGTCTGTCTGGCTGTCTGACTGAGCCTCAACTCTCCAAATCATTATCAGACTGGACTGAAGACAAAAACAAGGGCAGGAATGAGGACAGGAGTTGGAGCGAAATTAAAAGAAGACAACATTAATACTTGAAATATGGAAATCAATCAATAAATAAAGACAAGCAGAAGTGAGGAATTGGAGATGAGGAGGGAAAAAGAATTCAGCTCAAAGAAAAGAAAAGAAGATATTCTGGAAGGCGATCAAGGCGCAGGACACCCACTGATAGATGAGTCATCCCAACATGAACAGAGAAATGTATAAATATATCAAATCCTGTTAGCTTAAGGAGAAGCTAGCCTCTCACTGCTCCAAAGTTCACTGTAAGTAAAATGTGGAGGTTCACACGGGAATGTATACGTCTGAGAGTGTGTTTACAACTCCAAATTCTCATCCCCGTCCGATCTGTGGAGAGCCTTCGTGCAGTCTGCTGAAAGAAAGCCCAAAAAATCGGACTCAACACATGCGGCTGCACTGATGTTTCCAGGGCTTACAACCTATCAGACAGTTGGGTTGTGCAGCCAACAGCTGCCTGAGGTTAACTCCCTAATACTGACCATACATCACTCCAGATGTTTTACACACCACTCATTTACTCCAAAGAGGCAGAAGAGCCTCAGAGCAGATTGTTTAGTGATGCATAATCTCCCAAAAGAAAAGGTAGGAGGAAAAACATTGTGTTTGATCTAAATTTAATCTGAGCTGTCTGAATGCTGCAACCAACCTTCCTATGCAAAGCACCACATAGGCCATACACACATGACACTATGATATGGGTGTTGAGCATCGTTATGATTCGTTATGATACGAAATCTTGATGTGAGCACATACGAATACATAGACTCAACTTCAAGTACAACGGAAATTCTGTTTTATATAATTTCCAGTGGTGGAAGTGCAAATGGATTTTGGACAAATAATTGTCCCAAAATGTGTGCAGTATCCCTGTATTTCAGCAATCATGGTATTTTGACCCTTGCTATTCATGCATGGGTGTATTTCAACCCAAACCATTACCTTCTCCCAACCTAACCAAGTAGTTCCTGTGCCTTAGCTTAGCCAACTAGATTTGTAGTGTAAACTAAGGCAAATAGTGACTGAAAATGACAGTAAACAGTGACTGAAAATGCCAACAAACCACGGTCCAACACAAGACCCCAGGCTCCTTGGTGAAAGTCCTGTGGTTTATGCTTCCTCCACCATTCCAGCATCCACCCACAGATTTTGTTGCTCATCTCATGGGTGAAGTGAACAAAACTCATGAGTCACATGACTTGCATGCAGGCCAGTAGAAAAGAAAAGGCCCGAACGAAGCATGTTGATGATCCCTCACCGGCTTCCCACCGAAATAACCATCTATTGAAACTAAGTGGCTTTTTAAGAAAAATATTTCAGGCATATCAGTCCACTTGCACTGCTTTTTTTGATTTTGAAAATAGAGCTCTGCGAGGTTTTCTTCTTTGCCAGAGTCAGACAAACCTTTGAATCCTTAGAACTCCCTTGTTTGGGTTTGTGTTTGCAAGTGTCTTTCTCTTTTCCCAAACATGATCCAAAAATGGCGCTACAACAGGTCACGCCGGTCAGTGTATTATGGGTCATTTCATGATGTTTTCTGATTGGGTCGTGTGCAGATGTTGGAAGTAGCTACAGGCAGTCTGGAAGAATATGGTCCTGAACTGTCTGTGAACCGTATCACAATGCAATCTAGGACCACCAATTTGGATGGACGATCAAGGACTTCACCATGTTTCTCTCACGGATGTCAAGTTTGTCTCAAACTGCTGAAAACTGCACAGTGTAAAATGGCAGTAAATGTGTTTGCTGGATGGCACTAGATGGCAAAAGCACTGGTATGTGGAACCAAACCCCTTGTTTCTTCACTCTGCTCTTGTAAGGCACCTTGGTGAGGATGAGTACTTGAGGTAGGAATTGTATTGGTGTGTTGCGATACAATGGAATTGACTGAAATTGAATGAATCCTGATAGTTAAAAAGCTAAATATTGATATAATGTTAACAATACACAGCACCATTAACTATCTAGGTGACAGTCCAACATAGTGGGAGGCAGTATTGGACCTCAACATGGACAGAAGACAAAGAAGAAGACTCTGTAACTAGCAAGAGTAAGACACTGTACCTGCACCAAAAAAAGCCTTATTATTATCAATGCTTATCACATTTTCTATCAATATTCTGATAATATTGTTATTGGATTTGTATTGGCAATAAACGTGTCGTGAAAACGTGATGCCATGACAGCCCAAACTTAACACTTCAATAATTAATACTTCATTCAGGTCCAATGTTTTATTTAAAACGCAACTTTGGATGAATTGAAAGGACAATGAGTTCAGTTTCAGCCTTGAGAACGCTTCTTCAATTTTTTATCATCTTGGTAACTCAACTCGACATTTTTAATTTAGGTTGGCACAAATTACACGTATCGTCTGTTGAACTAAAAATAAGTGAAAACCACATCAATCTGCTAAAATAAAAAAACTCCCCCAAAACATCTGTGACAGCTTGGAGTGCATCCAGTGGGACTCAAATTACCATCGCAACAGAGTTTAGCCTTCACTTGTGTTAAAAAAGACAGATTTTAAGACCTTGAATATATTAATCATGTATTTCCTTTGATTCTGTATTTGCATATTTCTACAAAGGTTAACAGCAAAAGATCCACCCATGCATATAAATCAGGTGTGAAGGGTTTCTGTCTGCCCATATAAAGGCTGGATATAAAAGCTTGTATCTTGTTAGTAGTCAGCTCCTCAGATAATACTCTGCATGTTGTACGATACATGAGCAAGAACAGTCTGCAGGAAAAACAACAAGAAAGTCCAACTATTGACAGATGTTACAACCCAAGATGCATGACTGGGAGAAAACGAGCGTTGTATGAAATAGAGAAAAGCAGAGATGTTTACCGCCATGCTGAGCTTTAAATGACTGCATGGCTTTCTCCTCCGACACTCCATCCGTCTACCTCGGTTCTCTTTCATTTTCGAATCAGCCGTTTCTATTGTCTCTGCTGGGGAGTAATTACTCATCTATTTTGCATTAGCTAAAGCCTGCATGCCTGCAGAGCCTGTAATATAGGAAACCCCCTTAAGACACGGGGTGATGAGGGCGATATCTCGACTGACACGCACGCAACTCCAATTACAGACGCACACACACATCCGTGAAGACATACGGTACGCACATAGACATGCTTATACATCGACGGTCTAGCATACTGTCGCATGTACAACATGGGACCGAGCCTTCAGGGATAAACTGACACTGAGCTGATGTTAGCCAGCTCAACCCTCTCTCATGTTCTTGCTACACACACACACACACACACACACACACATTCTACCTACAGCTGGGACTTTGAATTCATCGAAGTCAACAGGACATGCTGGCCCGAGGCGTTCCCACTGGAGCAGCACATGGTAACACAGGCTCAGTAATCGGGATATTGATTTCCCGAAACGTGTATCACACACCAGTGGAGCGTGAAACGCGTTGCATGATCTTGATGAACACAGATTAGATGTGATGTCCAAACATACAGCAAAAACTGAGTAGGCACCACATCAATCACGGGCCAAGATGCAACTCTCTGAGGCTCCTTATCGAGCCGAGTGTTTACTAAAAATGAAAATGTGTGCGTCGCTCTGGGTGGGTTTTGTCACTATGGTTCACTGACTGTACGTTCATGCAGAGACCAGAGAAGCCTAACACACACACACACGCCTGCCTCCGAGGGAGTAGACACCAGTGACCTGTGCTGAACGGCTCACTGCTCACACACTCCCTAATTTCTACCCTCCACTGCCTTCTCCCCCCACCCCCTGAAAAAATAAAAATCGCTTACAGAATTTGAACTCCTCGTGAGATTTTTTTTTCCTGCAAACTTCTTGGGCTATCTCCAAATAATAATGAGACTTTCACATTCTGAGAAAACAAAACTACAAAGTTAATTACGTTATATCATCCGGCCTAATCCCAGCTCAGACGAAGCCTCACGAAATTGGCTTTCGTTTGGCGCGACAGTCGCAAAAGTGTGAAAGTGAGAGAACTTGTGGTGAGTCAATCCAATTGAAAACGCTCAGAATCAGTGAAGGGTGAATCTGCAAAAAACACTGCTGAAGCAAAAGTAAGTGGTTAATCAGATAATGAAACAAATGGCTATGCAATATTCTTTGTCAAACTGAAAGCATTTAATGAGTGTATCATGGCCCTAAAGCTACGGAGGTCAGCTGTTCATTGGAGGTCCGCATGTGTTGGTGACGCTTGTTGTGTTCATTGTTACGGGGTTTTTTGCACTGCATCTACCAGAGATCATTTGTCAATGAAACTCTGCTGGCTGTACTGTGAAGCCTTTGTGTTTTGATTTTGAGTAGGTGGCAGGTAACGCTCCTCATCCTTCTATATTTATTCCAAACAAGCCACTGTTGCTGCTGCCAGATATGGAAAAGCCTTTGCTTCCTGTGCACCAGACGGGCCTTGTAAAGACTTACAGACACAGACTGTTTGGAACAGCGATTGTAAAAGCTTCATACAATAAACTATGGGTATAAGATTAATCACTATTAAGAGTACCGGTGAATTAACGAAATGTAAACCGATTGCACGTTTTCAAACGGAGACATTGGTGGCCTTTTTCATAACAGAGTGACAGCGAGCCAGCGTGCATAGTGTCCGTGGACAAATGCCATGGACACTGCTCTTTGATATAAATCCCACAATGCAATGTTTTGACTTTGATGTGCCAGGCCTCCAAATGTCCCATCACTAAGATGATATATTTACAGTGTGTTATTCTAAGTTTAATGAACACCAACACTGAGGACAGGCTTCCACTGGTCAGACAAAGAGGCTGTTGTCTCAGACTCTTTTCATTTTAGAAGTACAGTGAGGCCCAAAATTGTTTATACTGAACGTTGAATTGTATGTGACCAATAGGTGTCTTCTGGCTGGTAATGACATAAACAAGTTACAAAAGACAGTAAGACATTATGTTAGAGATATTAAAGATACATTTTAACTATAAACTATGTGTTTTTAACATCTCTACTAAAAACGCCATGTTCAAAACTATTTATACTGAAATGAAAATGCAGCTTTAATGTCACTCCAAATGGTCTTGGTAATTTCTACCATGTTTTACAGCAGTGGTTCTCAACTGGTCCAGCCTCAGGACCCACTATGTCTCTATTAATAACGGTCACGACCCAAATTTTTGAAGTTTGCTGTCCCTGTTAACAAATTAAGGTTTATCTGGGTGTAGTCTCAACGCATTTTGCTACATCTTGGGAAAATTTTGGCTTATTTTTTGCCCATTTTGGTATATTTGGACACTTTTGCCAGATTTCGGGCATATTTTGGCCCATTTTGACAGATTCTGAGCACATTTTGGTTTATTTTTGGCATGTTTCAGCATAAATGTCTCCACTAAGCTGGCAGAGCCAAATCTAGACGTTAACAGTGGGCAACTACTGGTGTCACCACCACTAAATATCCTGCTATTGAAAGCAAACTGTGTCATAAGAAACACGTCCTTTTGTGAGAGGGGGGTGGGGGTATGCTTCTGTGACCCTCTAAAAATGGCTTCGTGACCCACTTTTGGGTACCGACCCACCAGTTGAGAACCACTGTTCTACAGCAACTAAGAACAGCAGATGCAATAGTTCTCTAGCCAATCATACGTCAAGACCTTGTTGAGCTTGTTTTCAGGATCCATCAATGCGAGTGAGCTGTTTCTCACAAGATGGGGAAAAGCTATTAAGCCATATCCAAGTGTTTTCAAGTGCCAGTGGCCACAGAAGTTCAAGGAATTCCACATTATGGAACGTGGCAGGAAGCCGAAAGTGACCCCTATGCTGGCGAGAATGGTAGTGTGAGAGGCCAAGAAGAGTTTAAGGATCACCACCAAGACCATCCGAATGAATATGAGTAATGCTGGTATTAAAATCTCCCAGCAGACACTGCACAAGGCTGCTGTCCATGGACGCCGACCAAGGAAGACTTTACTTCTCTGAGACAAGCAAACAAAAGCTCGCCAAGCATTTGCAAAAGCAAAGACGACAGCTTTCGGTCATCTGTTCTGTGGTCACATGAGATGAAAATGAAGTTGTTTGGACACAGGGATGTGGTTTTCATTTGGTGAAAGAAGGGAGAAACATTGAACTGCGAGAACACCGAGCTTGCAGTCAAACACGGTGGTGGGAATGTTTTGGGAAGTTGTTTTTTTTCACCCAATGAGCCAGACAGCCTTGTTGGAGTAAACAGCATCATCAGACAAGAGGATGATGTTAAGATTGCGGAGGAAAACATCAGGCAAGTTGGCAGAATTGCAGCATTGGACCTTCTAACGAGACAGTGATCTAAAACAAACAGCCAAAGTGGTGAAGAAATGGTTAACAGACAATATGAACATGTAGAACAGGATGTCGGAGTTAGAGTCTAAACCTGAATCCATTGAGAATCTGTGGAGGAAACCAGAATGATGGTAAGGAAGTCTTTAACCTCAAAGGCCTGGAGATCATCACGAAGAGGAGACATGCAATTATAAGGACCATTATATTACTGTTGTTGCAAATAAAGGCTTTACCATTGATTACTGAGACATGAGCCCCTTTTCGACCGACTAAATAAATAGTTCTGGGGCTTTTTTTTTTAAAGAACTAAAAAGTTCCTGTTGCCCATGTCATACACGTTTCGACCGCGGTCTGAAGTCCCGGGGAGATCATGCAAATTAAGCCAATGACGTATGAGGACGTATGAGGTAGCAATATATATAACTGCATTACACCGCCAGTCCTGCTTTAACTCTAAATTTTCTCCCGGCCCTGTTTGCCGCTGTGGAAGACGCCCATGTCGGCCAAACGCAGGGACATTTTCCCGTAAATCTTCTGGTTCCGGGTCGCCGTCTCCAACTCCCGCTGAATATCATCCTCCATAGACGGTCAGCAAGGCCTGCACCTCCTCGTCGGTCCAGCGGTTATACGTTTTCTTTCCAGAGTCCATATCTTCTATAATCTTTCTTCACAGCACGGTAAAGAATGGAAACAACTCGCTTGCAGCTGCACTCTTTAAACATGGCGCTTGCTATATTTTGCCACGGCCAATCAGATGTTACCACGCTTTGAGAGCCTGGCCAATCAAACGTTGCCTACGCTTGAGAGCCTGGCCAATCAGATGTTCAGACCTGCAGGGGCTGCTGGCCCCGCCTCAAAAGTCCCTGGACCTTCAGAAAGTACACAACCGCTAGTAGGGTCTTTTTTCGGGGTTTATTATTAACCCGGAACTGCAAATTTACCCGGGTAAATCTGGTCGAAACGCACGTAGTTCCTCAAAAAGACCATAGTTCCGGGGTGTAGTTCCTCCAGTCGAAAAGGGGCTATGGTATGAATAATTTTGGACACAGCATTTTAAGTCAAATTTAGGAAACTGTGTGTTTTTTAGCATGTTTATGTCATTTCCAGCCAGAAGAAACCCATTAGTCAAATAAAAAATCACTATAAATCACTATTTGGCATACTTATGAATCATTCGGGGCTTAACTTTAGATATGGATGTTCAGTTTAGATTCTTCTTTTCAATACGAGTAACTTTCATACAGTCTCACTTTTTATGCGAATGAAGAAAACCCATCCGAGGGGCTCTCGTCTTTTATCCTCCTGTCTTCCTTACATGCTCTTCCATTTTTTATCTCCCCGCAGTAACATCTGGCTGAGATTCCTGCTGCATGTGAGCTACTGGCTTCTCCTCCTCCTCCTGCTGTCTACCACCGACTTCCATCTCTCTCATCTTCCTCTTATCTTTCTCTCCCGCTGCATCCTTCTGTGTCACGGGGGAAGCCTCTCCCCCTATTACTGTGATTATGTCTCCCTCAGTATCTCGCCGTGTGCGCTGCTGCAGTGTGTGTACAGTGTGTGTCATTTTTCTTGCGCCCGCTTACAGTAACTCAACTGTATTTGTGCATCGCGGCTGTATGATTATGCATCACATAAAATGACACTGCATGGATGCATGTAAAACAATCAGACAGCTCCTCTCTCTCCTTGTGTAGTCGCTCTTGCGTGAAGCATCCCAGCCTAAACAGTGACACCACACACCAGTTTAAAAGTGTGTGTGAATGTTACTTCTCACATTGCCTGAGAATAAGGGTAAACACACGTGTCCGCCAGGCGCACACACACACACACACACACATATACCGGCATCAGCACGAGCACAGCGAGCTGTAATGCGTGTTATCAATGCGTCAAGCGAGTGCCAACATTACACGCCCTCTCATCACCTCCTGAACGGAGCCTTTATGTTCTAAAGTGCACTTAATCACTAATGCTGAGTGCACTTAAAACACTCCCTAATGACTCGACGTGGCTCACTCACAAATCCGCGAGTGTCAAAGCAGTTATTAGATACAGTGTGGCGCCCCGAGCAGCTCTTGACGAACAATCAAGACCCTGCAGATCAGAGGCATTCCTGCGCGTGATTTTTTTGAATAACGACATGTGTTTCTGCAGCGCGGGCCTCAGTGGGTAAATAATCAGCAGAGCATTGTGGCGGAGTGGAAGTCACGTGACTGCAGATATCCACCCCGCTGAACAGCGAGACACCAGCAGCCACCCAGCACCTCAGTGTTTGAGCTGCGACTGACCTCCTGACCTCCTGACCTCCCTGATCTCCACTGATTCTAATTAATCCCTGCTTACATCAAGTATGATGTTAAGTAATTGTAGTGTGGCTGATTCAGAACGGAGCTTTTTGTTTGTTAATCTTTTTCTTTTCTTTCTTTTAAATTATCTGATGTTGGACAAAATTATATGAAAGAAATGAGTTACAAAAACTACTTGTGAGGCCAACGTTTTTATTTTCCAGTACATCTAGGGGTGCTGTGATACACCAGCATCAACGATAACCATAGAATTGAAAAGATTAATTATTGATATTGTGTTATCATAAATAATCCAGTGAGAGTAACTGCTTTCATAACATACAGCACAGTTATGTCACAGACTCTCTCTCCACCTCCATACTCTTGTATTTTGAGTGTAAATCATCAACACAAACAATAAAGGTGCAACAATAATAACATGCTTACCATTTCTTTACGCTATTTTCTTTTTTAGAATATTTTGAATTAACGGTAGTACAGGTAGTACAGTGACATTATTACATTCTTAGCCCAGATATTACACATTAAGGTAGGATATGGTTCAAAATGTTCAACCTGCTTGTAATAAACAGTCTGGATATTAAGAGT
>OMNN01005388.1:0-16776 GCA_900302755.1 Chromis chromis
TAATCTTGGGCTGATTGACATTTTTCACTATTTTATGACAAACAACTAATCGATTAATCTGAAAAACAAGCTAAATGAAATACTAACAGTTAGTTCGACAATCTCGTCCTCCTCCTCCTCCTCCTCCTCCTCCTCTTCCTCCTCCTCCTCCTCTTTCGGACCATCTTCCTCATCGTCATCAGCGTTTGCTTTAGGCCAGTACCAGTCTTCTCGAGGTACAGTTATGCCCTAAAATGAAAAGACATGTCAAATGAAGGATTCACACGTAGAAAACTCTACAGTTCCTTTATTGACGTAGAGCAAATTAAGCATTAGGGCATGTAATTTTTCTCTTTTCACAGCAGAGAGAAAGATTCGAGATAAAAAAAAACCCCAGCATTAGCACCAAGATGTGAAGATGATTCGAGGCTATGCTCACAATTCTTCCTACCTTCTGACTGTCGAGCTGTTCACAAGATCGCTGACTCCTCCTGAGGTCACCTTCAATCTTTCGTTCCTCCCTCTCCGTCCTTACTCTTGACCTTAAATGAACAAGCACAAGTTTACATACACAGCCTATAAAATAGTTTTATTATATAGGAAGGGACAATGTCACAGGGAGCTGCAAGTTTTACCTAAAATCTTCCAGAGATTTGGTCTCATTCTGTTGTTTGGCTCGTACTTTTTGCCGATAATATTCAAGTTCCTCCTCAGCTTTTCTTTTCTTCGCCTCTTCCATGCCAATGCCCCCTCTGTCTGATTGAATATAGAGAGAAAAGAAATAAACACAGTAATCCTTCAGCTGGACTGCACACAATATTAACAAATACACTTTAAATTAAAAAATGTACTGCCTACCTGTTTTGATATTAAGTGGAATTGGATCAACCCTCCCGGCTCCTGAAGACATAACAGAGTTTGGCATTAATACTTAGGATGAATGCAAAATAGATTTCAAAATAACAGAATTTATACTGAGCAAAAATATAACCATCGCGTGTAATAGTTTATTAAACTCTATCAATTATTTTTAACATTGGGGAATATTTACATTTATAGTAAGTATTTGTTGCTCCAACACACAGCATCTCTACAACAGAATGGATGTCGTGAAACAACAACGTACGAAGGAACTATATTGGAAATGATTTTGGGCAGATTTTGGACCATTAATTACAAACCAATAACAAAGGTGTCCACCATTTGTGGATGCTGCTTATGGAATGTTGTAGCAGTTTTCCTCAAGGGCTTGGGGAAAATGGTAGACAATTTGTGGGACAAGATCACGTTGCTGGACCCGTCCATCCAGAGCATCATGTGACAGATTGTCTGTCGCACCATGCTGTCTGAAACTATTGTTTTTTTAATGACAGATGGTGGAGTTGTGGACATTCAAGTGCCTGGCTACGATCCTACTTAACATACCACCAAAAAAGGCTGTTTGCATGCTGCGTTTATTTTTTTTGTTGTAGTAGAAAAAACACTTGCCCTTCTTGCCAAGGCCTTCACCAGCCTTGTAACCCATTTTCTGTAGAAGTGCAAATCCCTTGTTCTCATTGCTGATGGAGCTCTGCAAAGCTGCTTCTCTGCTTTCCTTCTCCTGCTCCTTGTAGGTCTTCTGACGGTTCTTGATGTTCGTTTCCTTTTGCTGTGCCTCCTTTTTCATTGCTTCTTTTACCCGCCTCACCATGCTGACACCTGGTTTCACATCTTGACTAACAGACAGGAGAACACAAAAACAATATGACTGGGTTGAAAAACAACGGAGTTATTCTAAAAGCAATGACTGAAACAGGTGACACTTCTCTGAACACTTATGAATTAACTTCACCGTTCTAGGACTGACATCACAGGTCAATAAACTACATCGTTGTTTCTAATTTAACAGCCTCGACGTCCTTTCTCTTCAGCAGCTTCGTAAAACACTTACATTTTACTAAGAAATGCATCGGACATGTAGTCCTCTTCCTCGTCAGACATTATGGAAGCACAACGGAGAGAAAATGTAGAAAAGAACAGCTACACTGCTTCAAAATTTAGCTGGTTGTGCATTTGTATTCGCTCCGTTGATGTTTGGTTCGTTCACAGATACATTCCGACTAGCTGCAAAGTGTAGTCTAAGGTTCCAGTTCGTTTTACAAATAATTCAGGGAAAAGTATTAATGCTGTGTGGCCGGAAACATTTTTAAAAAATATATACACATAATGTGACACAATGTTTGGTTATTATACTCAGTTTTACTGGTTAAGTTACAGTATTCGCACGGTTTCGCATCGGACAAACTTTAATGCGACACCGAAGATACTCGTCGTCATTCATCCTGGGTCATCGAAACACAGGTAGGATGGACAGTTTGCTCACGTATATCACATAAAACTAGAATGTGTTTATTTCTCAGGGGTTATTTGAGCAGCTGAATGTTTTTAAAGGTAACGACAGGCAGCTAAAGCCGTATTTGGGTGAGAGTGTGCAGCCGCAGTTTAGCTTGTTCCTTGGAGAAACTAGCTAGCTTAGGTTGCTAACCAGCTCGCCTGTCAACAGCTGGAGGCTGGCAGCTGTCAACACGGAACAGCAAAGTGTTAACGCTACACAGCGCTGACATTGAGTTTGATGCATTTTATCCGACACATAAGCTATAATTTTAAAGTGTTTAAAGCTTTGGACCTGAGGTGGGGCTATAAGCTGTGTGGGTGACACCTAGACTGATTGTTGGAGACATTAAACGACAATGTAGCCCCCTTGATATGACATTACACAGACGAGGGTGTACAGCTCGGTGCAAAGAAGTCCTCGCCATGGAGCTGGCTCACAGTCTGCTGCTCAACGAAGATGCTTTGGCCCAGATCACTGAAGCAAAGAGGCCTGTGTTCATCTTCGAATGGCTCCGCTTCTTGGATAAAGTCCTTGTGGCAGCGAATAAGGTAACCATTCCCATGTAGGCAGCGTTTTTCTGAGTGGGTGTCAGAGGAAGCAGTCTGTAACTATATTTTGTGTTTGAATGGCAGGTGGATGTGAAAGAGAAGCAGAAGAAGCTGGTGGAACAGCTGACAGGACTGATCAGCAGCGCCCCTGGACCACCAACCAGAAAACTCCTGGCCAAAAACCTGGCTACCCTCTACAGCATTGGAGACACCTTTACTGTTTTCCAGACTCTGGATAAGTGCAATGACATCATTAAAAGCAAGGATGACACACCAGCGTACTTGCCAACAAAACTGTAAGACCCCATATAATCACAGCAGTGTATGTTTTATTTGACTATTTTTGTACAGTAACTGTGCATATTGACTCTCTGTTTCAACATATACACATTTGCATTAAGGTATAAGCTGTTTAGGATTCTGCATTTGGAGTTTCAGGCATATCCAGTAGACCCACCTTCAAGGGCATTAGCAGTTAAGCCAAGCGTTAATCTGCAGAATGACATTTCATGTTTAAAAGGGGGGATTAAGTGTACATGAGTAGATATTATGCGGTGTTTCTTTCTCGCATTAATGGAACCTAAAAGTGGATGAAGCCACATCAGTGGTGTCCTGCAGGGTTTTATTCTTCCTTCTTGCTTCTGTAGGGATTCAGAGGGGATGTAGGGTTTCACATGGGGTTCAGGACCTCCTTGCTACCCACTAAGCAGCTGGGCTCTTCCTGCAGTGTTTTAAAGTAGATGATAATGTTTTTTGCAGCAGGGTATCACCAGTTATCCATAAAATAAAAGCCAGTCTTACAAAAGTTTATGGCAGTTCAGTTTCATGAGATAATCCAGTTTATATTTTCATTGAAATAATTCTGAATTCTCACAATGATTGCTGTTGTTTATCAAATGATTTAAGGTGATTTACAATTTCCTTTGAATGCTTACACTTTCCTTGCAGTGCTGCAGTGGCATGTGTTGGGGCCTTTTATGAGAAGATGGGCAGGATGCTGGGAAGCTCCTTTCCAGACACCATTAATAATCTTTTGAAGGCATTAAAGAGTGCAGAGGTATATATTTTTTTAGACATACATAACTGGGAAATGTAATAGTAGTGTACAAAGAATAGCATCAAATTGTACATTGGAATATAGGAACAGTAATGGATCATTAGAGATCTATTGTTCAGAAACTGACATGACATCTATTTTTATTCTTTTATCTCCCCTCTTATTTTATTGATATAGTCCCAGGGCAGAGGAGAAATCCTCCTCAGCCTGCAGAAGGTGCTCAGTGGACTGGGTGGAGCTGCAGCATCATGTCACAGAGATATTTACAAGAATGCCCGCTCTCTACTCACAGACCGGTCCATGGCCGTGCGCTGTTCAGTAGCAAAGGTTGGTATCAGCAAAACACCTACTGGAGCTGTAAAGCATTTAACAAAAGTATATTTAGGAGACATAGTCAAATGAAAGGATTCATCTTTATTATATCTACTTCTTTGTGGGGATATCTTGCACTGGTGGAGGATTCTTACAAATTGAGCTGGCATTATGTAGTCTAATCGCCACACACGTCTTGGGATTCTTCAGCAATACCCAAGACTGTGGGTGCATTCCAATATCTATACTATTATACTATATAGGATGCCAGACAAAGATTTAGTACTTCCTATTACAGAGTATGCCAAATGCAGTTTGCCAAAATACCAGGATGTCCTACTACATCCGGTTTTATTTTACACTATGCAAGCCAGCATGCTTTTCTGGCCATCCTGACCTCCAGTCCTCTGTGCGGCAGAAGATAAATCTCAGTGTTCTGTGCAAGTATAAACAAGCTTGAGCTGCCAAGAGCACACAGACAGATGACAGCTCATTTCACACGTCAGACTGCGACGGCTATATCAGTAAGATGTTCAAAGCATAAGGCTCAGTATTATGACAAAGCAGTATGTCCCATTTGTCTGCATATTGCATGCAAAAGAACATATTGCAAATAAAAAACAAACGCATGCAATGTGTAATGTAGCCTGTATCTTCTGTTCCTGTGAAAAAAATAAATGGACCAGAAGATTTTGTTTTATGATCACTGTTTAAGCTATAGTCTCATTTTCTTTTCTTTAGGAGATACGTAACACTGCAGAATGTTAGTAGGAGTAAACTGCACCGTTAGAAAACAACCCTGACTGTTATAATTTTGCTGTGTCATTTATGTTAACCAAACTCAGATATGTTGCGCAAATCCCCTCCCTTTCTTATTGTGAAAGATGATTTCCTGTTTAGAAAGCGTGACATAAATTGTACTGGTCCAAGTTGTGTTGTTAAGCTAATTATACATAAAATTAGTAATCACCAGTATGCCTGTATATAATAATGTAGTTATTAATTAGAACATCTTCATTCTTCTTGCTTGATCAGTGCCTGTTGGAGCTGCAGAATGAGGCAGTGTTCATGTGGACTACAGAACTGGAGAACATGGCCACTTTGTGTTTCAAAGCTTTGGAGGGTTCTAACTATGGTGTGCGGGTAGCAGTGGCCAAATTGCTGGGGACGGTCATGGCCACTGCCCTGATGCCCAAACAAGCAGCTGGTAGGTTAAAAAGTAGCTTTGTGTAGCTCATGTTTGGCTACTTTCATGTTATGTAGACTAGCTCATCGGTTTTTGTCCCTCATGGTCTCAATCCTGTTCTTCCACAGTGATGCGTCAGAATGTGAAGCGAGCCACTCTGGAGGAAGTGCTGGAGCTGATGGCCACAGGCTTTCTGCGTGGAGGATCTGGCTTCCTAAAGAGCGGCGGGGAGATGTTGAAAGGGGGAGGCTCTGTCAGCAGGGAGGTGCGGGTGGGCGTCACACAGGTGAGGCGTATTCACCGGATGTAATAGGAACAAGAGCCTGCGTTGTTGGATTCCACAGTCTCATGCGTCATCCTGCTTCATTTTCCTCAGGCTTACGTTGTGTTTGTGACGACGCTTGGTGGTCAGTGGCTGGAGCGCAACTTTGCCACATTCCTGTCCCACGTTTTGGACCTCGTGTCTCACCCACGGGCCACACAGACCCATGTTGAGGCTGTGTACTCTCGCCGCTGTGTCTCCTTCATGCTACGTGCCACCCTGGGGGGCTTACTTGGAGAGAAGGCACAAATTGCAGCCGGCAAAGAAATCTGCCAAGCCATCAGCAAACAAATGAGGGCTGTGGGTAAGGAGGATGGGGGGGAAATATCACGGTTCAGAGCATTGCAGAGTAAGTACTCATCCATTATTATCATTTAATTCACGCTTCACTCTCTTTCTAAACTTCCTGCATGGTTTGTGCTTGTGTTGTGTACATAGATGGCTTTCCTTCATTTTGCTTTCCTTCTTGCTTTCTACGTTTGCTTCTTTTGGATCACTGTCCACTCTATTACATCTCTCTAACCACAAACAGCATCTTAACGTCAGGAGCATCATCCATTGCCAGCTCAGCTTATGAATTACTCATGCTTGCAGGACTGCATAGCCTTTATAGTGTTTTGCTTGCAAATTCACATTCTGTTGTTATTGCCTTGCACTCCCTAAGGAGCAGATGACATAACTTTTTCCTCACTGTTGACATCTGGCTTACACCAACAGAAAGAGTGCATGTGCTACTAAATTTACAAACGCAAAGTAGGAAGAGGCTGTTTTCCCCCCACAGCAACAAAACATAATGTTTGCAAGTTTGCTGCACCAAATTTCCTTTTTTTCTGCTTTACATCATCACATCAATCATTTTTAAAATCACCTTTATCCCATTCAGAAAGGATGATTCTTACTCTGATTTGCTGTGCAACCTTTGTACTGATGTAAACTATGTCAAAGCGACATTATTTTGTTCATCTTGATGTTAAGACAAAATGAAAGATGTTGAATGTTGGTGCCTCTCAAGACATGATCCTGGGCTCTTCATTTTTTTACTCTATACTTGCTGCTGTAGTTTTTTCAACCAGCTAGATCAGGGATGGGCAACTCCGGTCCTCGAGGGCCATTATCCTTCATGTTTTAGATGTTTCCCTCTTCCAACACACCTGATTCAAATGATCAGGATCATTATCAGGCTTCTGCAGAGCTTGATGATGAGCTGATCATTTGAATCAGTGTGTTGGAAGAGGGAAACATCTAAAACATGCTGGATAGTGGCCCTCGAGGACCAGGAGTGCCCACCCCTGAGCTTAAGGCTTTCTTTAGGATGCTACTAGGACATATTGATTGCAAATTAAATAACTATTAAACATTCTGGTAATGTAACTTACCCGAAATTCATTTTTGACTTGTCGAAATTTACTTTCACATCTTTGCTGTCCTCCACACAGAACTCTATGAATACAGAGTCTCGTCTGTCATACCACTTCGCTGTTGCTGGCTGCCTGATGGCAAAGAGCAGAAAGAGGGAGTAAGTGACACTGGGACAATCAATTCACGCCTTACTCTAATCTCACATGGTAATTATTCAGGAACTGAGCGTTCTGCTCGTTAATATTAGGGTGGATGCTCTGCTAATGTGGCCCACGTGTAGGCCTATAGGGTGCAGTACATTTGAGGTCACGTTGAGGAAGGCGTCACTCATTCATTCCAAATTAGCATGAGAGCTTCTCAAGTATCCTTCATGTCTTTGCTCATATATCACAACGATTCTCAAAAACACCCTGAAGCAGTAGCTTTTTAATCTAGATAATGCACCTGTTAATTGTATATTACAGATTGTGCACATGTTGGAGCAACACAGATTAACACACTAAGAGGGAGCTGGGGAATACTACATTAAAAGTAAGCTGCGTGGCTATTTAGATGTGAACCACACTGAGGAGAAGTATTTTTGTTTCGAATAAGGGCAGCTTCAGTACCACTGACAAGTTTATGAAGGTTAGCGTTAGCTCACGTTAGCTTAAAGTGAAATCTTCCGAGCATGACACCATGCTTTTTCAGTGCTAACCTTACCCTTGGCATGTTGGCTGACATTAGCCTGCTAGCTAACGATAATTGAGCTGCTGCAAGGCGCATAAACTAAACTACATAACGTTACGACTTTAGACCCGGCGGTGCCACGTTATATTACTAGTGAAAGTTATTTGTCAGTTTATTTACCGACACGCGGCGCCTTTTAGTCTTGACAGTCGTTAAGTATGGCTACACCGCTGGTGCTAACTCGTGTGCTAAGTCAGTTAGCTAACGTTAGCTAGTTGATCCGCATTATAGCACACTAACAAGACTTGTAGCTAGTTAGCAGCGAGC
The DNA here is from genome assembly GCA_900302755.1 of Chromis chromis. Taxonomy (NCBI): domain Eukaryota; kingdom Metazoa; phylum Chordata; class Actinopteri; family Pomacentridae; genus Chromis; species Chromis chromis. Next base: position 8,134 of record OMNN01005388.1, read on the forward strand.
GTCAACGACCATACAGTAAACCCCAGACTTACATCTTCACTGTTTTAGCGATTAAACTCCCTCGTCGGACCGCGATATGGACAACAGTGTTACCTAGCAGCAGTGCCCGGCAAAACTGATGACTGAAACCTAAACAGTTAACTCTAAGGTTTACAACAGATGCACTGGAGCCCCTCCAAACATCGCGTGTTTTTCTCGTTCTCCCGCTCGGAGCGTGAGCACGGAGCTGCGCAGGCCAGAGCCGCTGGAGATCATTCTAGAAAGACGGAGCAGATCCAGAGCAGCGCAAGAGCTCCACCAGCAGTGCAGCTCCACGAAACACCGAGAAACTGCCTGAGGAGGACGGAGAATACATCTGACTTATTTCAAAATCTCTTCTTAAAACTTCTATTTTTGTGAAAGTTTTTTGAACTGTCAAAATGTTTTTATTTATAGTTACTTGGACTTATTTATTTATAGTAGGCTACCTAATTTTACTTTCTCTCTGCTCATGTCCCTTTATATTATTATATAATATTATTTATTATTTTCATTATATTTTATACAGAGTGCATTTTATAATGTGTATTTATTTAATTCTTATTTGTATATACACCGATCAGACATAACATTATGCCGAGTCTTTCTTGTCTCACTCTTCTCTGGCAGAAACAAAGCCATAATTTGGATGCATTGTTGTGATCTTAAAACCTAATTTCCTTCCTAGGTGTTGTCCAGTTGACTAATTTTCACCTCCTGCCCTGATTGTAATTATGCCGTAGAGTTTGAGAATTGTACTGTTGAAAGTCTGGCTGAGCTTTAGATGGCACACATGTAACCAAAAGAAGAAAATATGGATCAAAGTGACTTTTAAAACATTGCACAATACAGTGTCTACATACACCGATCAAGTATAACATTATGACCACCTGCCTAATATTGTGTTGGTCCCCCTTATGTTGTCAAAAATGCTCTGAACCATTAACAAGAGGACCTCTCAGGGTGTCCTATGGGGTCTGGCACCAGGACGTTGGCAGTGGATCCTTTGGGTACTCTGGCTTGTGCAGTGGGGCCTCTGTCAATCAAACTTGTTCTACTGCATCCTGTTGATGCTTGATCAGAATGGGGTCTAGCAAGTTTGGAGGTCAGATCAACATCTTGGGCCATTGTCATGTTCCTCAAGATGTTCCTGATTGGTTGATGTTTTTGCCATGTGGTGGGGTGCATTTTCCTGCGGGGGTAGGCCAGGGACATCTAGGATTGCCATTTGCATGAGGGAGTTGTTCTGGGACAATGTTTATTTGGGTGTCTAAGTCTCATCAACACAGATGCCATAATCCAAGATTTTCCAGCAGAACACCACATAGTACCAATATGATCAATGTTATTCACTTCACCTGTCAGTCATAATGTTGTGGCTAATCGGTGTATACAACCAGTCCTTTCTACTTGCAGGTTGGGGTTTTCTGTATCATTATACCTCTTCAGTATTGGTTTCCAGTTTGAACATGTATGACTGAATTACTGTAATATTACAATTTCCCTTTGTAGAGAAGTTTTGCAGTGTTTGAGCAGAGTTGTAGGTGAGCTGGTGTGCTCTGAGCTGCAGCAAGTGTTGAGGGGTGCATGAAGAGATTCAGCAGGGACTTAGATCTGCACATTCTGAAGGAAGCAAGGCAGGAAGGGATTAGTTTCATGGAAAAATAATCTAAATATTTAGTTTAGATGCACAGAGTGAATGACTTGCAGGGACTTTAATAATTTAAACCTGTGGCAGTCTTAGGCCACAGACTAGCCCCAAATGTTTTATGGATGTTTGTTTTTACAAAAGTATGAATAATAATAAAAAATACTCTGGGTCTTTTCATTAGTCATTCTGATCATGCGTTAAAGCCTTCATGAATAATATGATACAGCCGCTTAAAAATCGGGTGTATAATTTTACTGTTTGAGAAAGATCTGATTACAGAAGCCACTTTAACTGTTTAATTATGTTGTTTTTTTCCCCTCTATTTTTCAGTCTCACAGCAGGATATCTTCAGCAGTGGTATTATTGGATGCTTCCCAAGTTAAAGTATGGAGCTGAGGAAGTCAAATTGCACCATAGCGAGGCAATACAAGCTATAGTTTGACAGTTTCCTAGCTATCACACCATTATGTGTATGTTCTAATACTCTAGAATGTAAATGAATCCCCTTTTAATGTATTTATTCAAAAGATTTCTCCATGCATAATAAATCTCCTTTAGTGGCAGTCTAGCTCCACTATTCCTACATTTGATGCTGATTCACAGGAGAGAGCACAGATGTTTTGCAGTCATCAGCTGCCACATTCTGAGCAGAAGGTTGTCAGCACAGATCAGACCCCGTTGTGTATCAATCACAGACCTACTCTTCATCATCTGAGAATTATTTTTGATTCAAACATAGCTGTAGAGAGACTTTGCCTACCCATGGCAACCCACAGAGCCCCCCCTTCCACATCACACATCACAGTTTAAAGCCCTGCATGTTCCTCCTCTTTTTCTTTCTTTTCTCTTCTCTGAGGACTAACTGCCTTCTGTCAGCACTGTCTCTGCCTCCCGGTGCGTCAGGAGGGACGTGTTTTGTGTGTGTGTGTGTGTTTTTTTTAAAATGTTTGTTTGTTTATTTGATTATTTATTTTTTCTGCGGCGCGCCGATTGTGGTGCTGATGCTGCGCGCTCCTGAGCCCCCTCTGGAGTCTGAAGACCAATCAGAGCGCTTATCAGACTTCGCCATCCCGCTTCGCTCTCCGCAAAGCAGCCGGAGCACTTGTTTCGCCACAGTCCCCCCTCGACCGCCTCAACACTCTTCCTCCCGCCTCGGACCAGGAAGATGGTTCCGCGCACAGTGCGTCTTGCAGCAGGCGGACCGAAGGCGTCGCTGATCGACTCGCTGCCGGACTTTTGAACTCACCATGCCGTGCTACGCCCGGTTCCTGCTTTTACTTTTGTGTTTGATCGTAATCGTGGAGTGCCGGAAACACAAAAGTAGGAAAAAGCGGTGGTCCGCGCCGGCGGAGACTCACAAGCCCGGAAAGTAAGTGGTCTTTTTTATTTCACTGGCATTAAACATTCAGGTGGATTTGACCTCCACAGATTTGCGCAGGAGAAACATCCAGCAGCACATCAAGGGAAACCACCTGAGCTTTACCCATCTTTCCTCCAGGTACTCACCTTTACGCACACACACACTGTGGCATTACCACTTCTATCAGCTCGACACCAAACCCCAAAATAGCAGCTAAAATAAATGTCAGTGTAGACGAAATGAGAAAATTCGAGGCGAGGTAGCCCCTTTGCTTTGCTGCTCCACTTCATTTTCCAAGAACACCCAGAATATTAACATTTGCACACAATTTTTATTTTTTTACCGTGGCTAAACTTGCTCCTATTAAATTCCCAGTCTATTCATTCTTCAGTGGTAACTAATGCGACCCATCACACTGCAGTCACACTCTAAATTTCCGAGAATTAGGCGGATTGACGGAACCAAACTGTGCGTAAAAAGCAGCCAGAGCGCATCGATCGGCTCTGCGTGCATCTGTAGCAAAGAATATACATTCCTCGACATACAGCGTGCCAGATGTTATTTCAGTGTTGCTTTGAAGATAAGAAGGAGATTGAAATATTAGGAATTTTCCTTAAGCAAGTAGTTTAGCTGGTATTTTCCCCTAATTGTCACCCTTCTGTCATTTCCAAACAGCATCAGCTTCAGCTGTGTTGTCCCTGCATTGATTTATAGAGCTGGCAAAATGTGGATTTCATCTCTTTATCTAATAAACTGAACCAGGCAGATTCCATTTTTTCAAAAAGGGGCTCTGCATAGTCGGACTGAGAAATCCCAGATGACTTATTTAGTCTCCAAAATCGTCTCCAAAATTCCCAGAGCTGAAACTAACCCATCAAGCTGCCTGTTATCTTACCCACAGTCCAAACCCCAAAGATGTTTAATTGAAGACTGTAAAGACAAGCAAAAGTTTATTTTTGAGAAGCTGTAAGAAGAGAGTTGATTTGCTGCTGATTGTTCATCTTAATCAACGGATTGTTTAAGCAGATAATTGAACAGAAGGTTTTCTTTTTACAACTAGACCAGTTTTCTGACCTTGTGAATGTGCAATTATAATCATGGAGAGAAACAAACTTATTAGGATGTGCAATAAAAGTACAAGAGTCAGATTAAATTCAGAGGGGACGCTTAGATCGCTCATGCCGGCCCTCTTTCCACTCTCCTAAATATAAAGCATAAGACTGGAGATGTTCTGTGTTTTCCTTATTGTCAAGAAAACCCATGCACAACCCGTCAATGAACATATTCTACTACGTGCTGTGTGTGAAAAAGCCTGATATATCTTATTCATTTGTGTCACAGAGCTCCATTGTTGTCAAATAGCTATTAAGCACACATCAGTGAGTCACTCTGTTGCCCTGGATGACATGTTCCCTCATTACCCTGAACACACACGCTGTAGTTTCTTTTGACTCAGTCCCACATTCGCCATACTGCTGCCTGAAATACTCACTGAAGAGCCATAATCTGCCACTGAATATAGTCGCCAACAAATGTATTATTTCCTCCTTTTTATTTGTTAAAAACTAAAATGTGGGGGTGTTTTTGTGGGGTTTTTTAAAAATAAAACTGTGTATTTGTGAGGTGTTTCTAAAGATTTATGTCTTCAGTAGGAATTATTGGGTTTGGAGCTTAGAATCACAGGCAGAATTGATAAGTCAAGTATACAAGGAAAGAGGTTCATATTGGATTCCTCACTGTGAACAAGTTCTGCTTTTCTGAAGAGTTGATATGTGTCAAGAAACCAACAATGTAAAGGTTGACACAAGAAACAGTGGGTGTCACATTATGCCCATATATGTCTAAGCAAGTCCTCCAAATTTAAAGATTTAATACTTTGTAAGGTGGTTAATAACACTACACCATTTGGTTAATAAACATGTGACTAAGGTTAGGAAACACCCATGATCAAGCTTTTCAAAAACAACACCATTGATTGTTGGCTGGAATAGAACAACAACCTTCTAATGCTGGAATCCAATATTTTGTTGACCCATCCATCCACCCCGACCTCCTCGGTGTGCTCTTTAACAATTTTAACTTACTTTTACTTTCCTTAAGTTTTGCCACATGGGGGCATAACTATTATTGGTTTTGGTCTTTTCATGTTTGTTGACCCTAAGAAACTATAGAATAAGTTTTATCCAATTTGACCAAACTCCATTGGCACTTTAAAGGATAGGTTTACAGTTTTTCAAGTCTGTCTTGAAATAGTAGTGGGGTGCTAATGTAAAACTTGTGACACATTTTGCTTGCTGTCATCATTCCTTTTGTCCATACTGGATATTAAGAGATTCCTTCGTAATGCATTTCAAATGTAAGTGATGGGGCGCAAAATCTGCAGACCTCATATGGTCCAAAAATATCTTCTGAACTGAAATGTAAGGCTTTAACAATCATTCAGATCCAGTGGATATCTTCCAAGGAAACAAGCTTTTTAGCATAAAGTTCTGTCGATTTTCTGGTTGAGGTGGAGTAAAATAAACTGTAATTTTGGAAGACATCCAGTTGATGTGTCTGACTCAGCCTGGTGAAGCCTCATACACTGCTTAGCCAAAACAATCAATGCCTAATATGCTGTTGCTCTTTCACATGCTGCCAACCCACTGAGCCATGGACTTGGCTCTTGTCAAAGTCACTCAGGTCCTTACACCTGCACATTCAACGCATCTACTATCTAATCTACCCCAGACTGATGCACACACTATGGTTCCCAGATAATCTGCATTGGCACATCAGTGTATTAGCTTCATACAAACTCTGTAATGAGTTTTTACAAATGAGAACTGTGGATTTTGTCTCCCATCACTTATGTTGAAAGTTCATTGTGGAGGGATCTCCTAATGACCACTGTGAATAAAAGGAATCATTAGAAGTTGTCTAATCGGGACACCTGACTGTTGTTTTATGGCAGACTTGAACAAAGGTGAAACTTTTCTCCTCTCTGTGTGTTGTCAGCCCTCTGTCGAAGAAGGTGTCGGATGGAACCAAAACCCGCAAGGTGAAGACCAGCCACCTGCTGCGTATCGACGAACATGACTTCACCATGAGGCCCGCGTTTGCAGGTGAGCTCTGTGAGCGGCTTGCAGCCAGCGATGATGTTGAGAACGGCGTGAGAATGTTTGTTCATGGTTCTTTAGGTCTCCAAAGAAGTGTGTTTTATGAGAGATATCACACACCTGTGTGAGCTGTTAGATGTTGGAGCTCAGAAGTCCGCTGACATTGGCTCAGCCTGTCAGCTATTAGCGCGTCACAGTTCACCCTTTGTTGAACCTGAGTGTGAAGTGAATGTTGATGCCATGCACAGTCAGGTTTATTTTTCCAACCTGTCTTCTTTTTTGCTCCGCTGGCAAACCCTAAAGAGGACAGAAATAGGCGAGAAGTGGTGCTTGAAGTCTTGAGCTAAAGAAGAAAAAGTAGTAACTTCAACCAATTTCTTTCAGCAGGTTCTATTATGTCGTAAATGCACACTGACACAGAGGTGAGCAGAGGTCATTCTGTAGCACCTGAGAGTGCATCTTCTTTGTTGCTTCAGAATTATTTTTAAGATGAGTTGACGTCTCTGCCAGACCTTTTTGAAGCTGTCTGATTGTTTCTATTTTCCAGCGCTGACAGTGATCAGTCAGAAGCAAAAGTCAACTCCAGGGCGTTGTGGGTGTCCTTGCTCACACACTGAATGTCAGGACAATGGCACTGCTCCTGGGATTTTTGGGGAAGGCAATTAAAAATAAGAAGCTTATTTGTTGCACTAAAGAGTCCCGTTCTCTGGTATTTAGCATAAACGGGCCCTGTTTGAGCACAGGAGGAGGTGGCAAGCTAAATGAAATGTCCCACAGTGACTTTCATGCTCCTCTGTGACTACAGTTGCAGCCACAGATGGGAGCCTGGATCCCACTGAGGACGACTTTTTGTCTTGCATTTGTCAGCTTTTGTTCACCGGATTCTGCAGCAGCAGAAGAAGAATGTGATCGTCTTATTCAAACATCATCAAAGGCTGACTTGTGTTAGCACCCTACTTGCCGCCTGTGAGGCTGCCGCGCCATCATTTGGCGGAGGAAGAAGTGTGAGTGTGCAGCAGCTGCCATGGTTCCTCCTGTCTTCAAAGCACAGCGACTGCAGTGTTACTAATGGAAGCCTCCTACATGGCCACTTCCTGTGTGCTGGGGGATAGATATTGAGAACAACGCCTGTTAAAATTCCCAAATCAGACAAAAAAAAAGCACACAATAAAGTGTTTTGGTGTGATCCATTATTCCAAAGAACAAAGATATTGAAAAGAAAGTGCCTTGTTTTGTTAGGATTCTTCTGCCTATGTCTCAGAGAGCAGCAGTAGATGATGTTTGTCATCAGTTGTGTGCAGGCGGAGCTGTGAATGTTATAATGCTCCTGTTTTCCTAATTAGAGCACCTGAATTGCTCCTAATGGGCGGCTCCCCTGCTTGTGGCCCGACAAATCAAACAGCTCAAGAGGAGCAGACAGTTGTTTGGACAGAATATTTGTCATCACATCAAGTTGTGATTCCCTGAGTACATCTATTTATGGAGCTCCTCCTCCCTGTCTGCCTAAGGGTGGATAGACCTGTCATGCATTAGTCACATTTGCATTAAGGAGACAGCGTGGTTTCCCCTCATTTCACCCATGCAATTCTCAAGAACCCTCCGCCGAATGCGTCCCATAACTGGGATTTCTCTCTGGCCTTAGCATCTGTGGTGCGCACGCCTAGCTGTCTAATCTAGTCAGGGTGAACCAACAGTGGATTTACAGGCACTAATCCATGAACTGAGTCAGTCCAGCATGGAAGGCATAAGGGGGGTTTTCTCCCTGTGTTCTCTGCACATCTGTAGAAATTAGATGAGGGCAGTCTGAAGCTCTGTGCAAAGTGCAGCTGTAATCGGAGATATTTCTGTAGAAACTTCTGCAGAATCAGCTGTTTTGTATGTGTGTGTGTGTGTTTCTTTCAGTTTTATGAATCAGCTAAACAGATTCAAAGAAATACAACAAAAAGTTGATTGACAAGATACATGCTTGTGTCTGGAAAAAGTCGGCCCACCAGTGAGCTACGCTAAAATGTTAGCTCATGATCAGAACTGATAGCTGACCCCTGCACTGAGGAATTTTGCTACTACATCCTTGATATACACTGATCAGCCACAACATTATGACCACTGACAGGTGAAGTGAATAACATTGAACATATTGGTACTATGTGGTGTTCTGCTGGAAAACCTTGGATTTTGGCATCTGTGTTGATGAGACTTAGACACCCAAATAAACACTGTCCCAGAACAAGAACATCCCCTCATGCAAATGGAAATCCCAAATGTCACTGACCTACCCCCACAAGGAAAATGCACCCCACCACATGGCAAAAACATCAAACAATCAGGAACATCTTGAGGAACATGACAATCGCCCAAGATGTTGATTTGACCTCCAAACTTCCTAGACCCCATTCTGATCAAGCATCAACAGGATGCAGTGGAACAAGTTTGATTGACAGAGGCCCCACTGAAAAACCCAGAGTACCCAAAGGATCCACTGCCAACGTCCTGGTGCCAGACCCAATAGGACACCC
>OMNN01005413.1:6710-25737 GCA_900302755.1 Chromis chromis
CAATACACAATAGTCATTTTCTTAATAATTTATTGTTTTATATTTGGGTATTCTAATTTCACAGACAAAAAACTATATTTTAAATAAGATATTGTGCATTTTTGGCTTTCATTCTTGTTTAGATCTGACACTTGAATCTATATTACAGATGATCTATCAAATATTACTTTATATCAAGTTAGATACAAGTAAGGGAATAGGTTAGTTACTCATGCGACATATTTCTGTGGTTATGTGATTAAACATTCACAGCTTTACAAAGATGTGAATGCAGAAGCAGTCTTATTTGACAGATTTTCTTTAATTGTGTGCTTGTTGCTAATTTCTTTCAAATCTTTTCATCTTTTCAATCTTTTCTAATCAGTTACAGAATTAAAAGTTCATGGAAGGAAGTTTTTTTTTTTATTTATTTTTTTTATCTGACCTTGAAGCTCTTGATTTCTATCAGGTCAGCACTCCTAAAGGTCACTGGGTCTCTGTTTGTGTGTAAACTCCTTTTATCCAATAGCAGCTGAGGACTGTGGTATCACATACCCTCATGTATGTGTCCCATCTTCCCACACAACAGCCTATAAATACAAGCTCACAGCATTCCACCTGTTTTCTTTTTGCATTTTGGCGTGTGAGGACTAAAGCCGACAGGATGGTTTCTCAGGGGATTCAAATCATTGGCATATCGATGGCTGTGATAGGTTGGTTGATGGTCATCGTGGTGTGTGTCTTACCCATGTGGAAGGTCAGTGCTTTCATTGGAGCCAACATCATCACGGCTCAGAACATCTGGCAGGGTATGTGGATGAACTGTGTGGTGCAAAGTACAGGTCAGATGCAGTGCAAAGTTTATGACTCCATGCTGGCCCTTTCCCAAGACCTCCAGGCTGCCCGCGCCATGATCATCATCTCCATCCTGACTGGAATATTTGGGGTGTTTTTGTCCATTGCTGGTGGGAAATGCACAAACTGCATTGAGGATGAGCGATCCAAGGCAAAAGCTTGCATCCTGTCTGGGGTTTTGTTCATCATCTCAGGGGTGCTCTGTCTCATTCCAGTCTCCTGGTCCGCCAACAGCATCATCACCAGCTTCTACAACCCGTTGATGGTTAATGCCCAGAGGTATGAGTTGGGAGCGGCGCTGTATATCGGCTGGGCAGCTTCTGCACTGCTGCTGATGGGAGGGGGACTACTGTGCTGGAACTGCCCTCCAAAACATGAACACCCCCACTACATACCTAAATTCACACCTGTGAAGTCTGCCTCCACATCAAGGGAATATGTCTAAGATGTTTGTTCCATCCCAACATGGACTCTCAAGGTCACAGGAAATGCAAGAGAAGAAAACGATAGATTGTTGTTAAATTCAAATATATTGTAGATGTATTCACAGACAACAATGTAAATGTGGCATGAAATTACATCACAGCTTGCCACAAGCTGAATGATGAGGTTTGATTGCAGGTTGTGCATTTGTCAAAGTGACCTTTCCCACGGCAGACATTTTGCTGTGTCAAACAAGTGAAACTAACAGCACAAACAATGGCTGCCATCCATTTAGTTGCATTGTGTAGGCTGGCTCATGCTCACACCAAGATGGAAGTCTTCATAAATATTACAGCTTTTTATGTTTTTTTACGTTATTGCTTACTTTGCTCATTGTGTGTCTTCTAGCTTAAAAAAAACAAAAAAAAAACACCACATGTTAGCAAAATTTAGAAATGTTTAATTATGTTAAAATGTTGCTGGTTTGAGGAAAATTTGCATCACAATTATGAGCAATCATTGTAAATCTTTACCCAGGTTATTCAAAGGATTTCTCAAGAATGTAATTATCTTGATAATTATCCAGACAGTAACAGCTTCTTTATGTATAACTTCCACTTCCGCAAGATTACTTCTGTCTTTATAACAAAAGGGGGAATGTTTAATTGCTCATTCTTGCATAACAGTGTATTGCATCATGTGTATAGTAGTGAATTAGTGTAATAATAATGTATTTTTATCTGTTGTCCTGCCATTTTCACATCTTGAAAATCACACAGTTCAGTCCAGAAACCTCTGAATTCCTTTCAATCTGCATTTTGTGTTTGCTTGTGTAACTTCTAATGTTCTCTTACTGTAAATAAACTATATTCTTCCTGTATGGTTGCTGTTTACTTCTGTGAAAATCAAAGCACATTTATACTTCTGTTATGTTATCAAAGAAGGCTAAGAGGTAATAAAATTAATATCACAAGGTAATGTGAGGAGATGACCTACACAACAATGCAATAAACATAATCATATTATGTCAAGAGCAGGTTAAGCACACCATTGCTTAGTAGTTTTCACAGGAAATAGGATGCATGCATATATACAATGAATAGAATTCTTTCTTATGCTAGAATAAACATAGCATAGTTTTGCATGTCAGTGTGCCTTGTTTGTTGACCCAGTTTAATGCTGGGAAGAATACAGCATGTACTTGATGGAGATTTGCTCAGATTTGAATTCAAAAACTTGAATTAGGCTATAGTACTATAAAACATTAATTATAAGAGTAAAGTGTGTTCTACTAACAAGTATTTCCCACAGTGCTGTGGAGATAGGTCTGGCTATGGAAGACTAACTAACAGGTTACAAGTTGTGTGAAAATGGTTGTTAGTGCAGTATCACATAACTGAATTAGGTGTGTGTCATCAGCTTGTTTATACTCGACAAAGTCATGAGATGTATTTCTTCTAATGGACGGTGACACTGCCAGTTTCATTTTACAACATTCCATTAAGGTGACTGTTATCAGTTCTGAAACAAATAATCTCTCTTCCTTGATTTGGGGCTACTTATTTGTCTAAACTGGACCATTCTTGTGTTTTGATCTTGGCACAGGTTTGCTGTCTTTGTTTTTCATTACCTGCCAGATTGCCATATTGTATACAGTCAACATTAGCAAAGAAGTGACAGAAGGAGTCCAAGCTGCAGGAAAGACCAATTTACCTTGTGTGTCTTATCTATGTTTAGTTTGTGAATTCCGATTTTAGACTTCTTTTTTTTTGAGCCACTGTTTCAAAACTCACTGCTTTAGGTGTATTAAATAAATATTGACTGGCAAACATTGTTCAATGACTGAGCAGAGTATCAAAGCACAATTACCTTAAGAGAAGCAGCATGTAAGCTTCCTATATTCTGACGATTTTATTTAAAAATGAAGAGGGAATAAATTTGTCTTAGCGTGGTAGTAATTAGTGTAAAAGTCTTAGAAATATCTGTGCATTCTTTTATTATTAACAACAGACACTTACATAACCTTAACATCTGGACAATTACACTATAATAAATTAGTAATATGCACTTAATAGTGACAAGTGATGATCGCATTAGCTTTTTTTGTGTTTGTTTGTCATTGGTGTGTGTGAATAATAAGGGAATCACATTTGAAATTTGAGTTTCAAAATACAAGCAAAGTGTCTGTTGGTAAAAATCACAATTAGACTCAGTTAATTAATGCAACCTGTACAAGATGACCTAGGTTTAGTGGTGTATTGTTACTTTAGAGGCTACAAATGTTATTGTCTTCTATTTTTTACACTCTTAGTTGGTTACAGGATGCTTGAAGTTGATAAGGAGACTGTAACTCCACTCAATAACCCCGACGCTACTGGGAAAAATCTGCATATGAAAGTGGGTTTTTCAAGAACAAAAGGAAGGCATTGTTTAAAAATGAGTGCCACTCCTCTAGCTCCAAGAACAGGAATCTTGTTTGACTTGAGAAACTCACTCGACAATAGGACAGCCCTCCTCCTTCACATTCTCAGGCAAACAACAAGTGAGAGAGCTGTGTCACTCTGAAAGTGAACCAGACCTGAGGAACTTCTCTCTCCTGCTGCAGACGAAGCCTCTTCACCATGGGGAGGATTGGCAAGGAAGTGGCAGGTCAGATCATAAGCTTCATAGGCCTTGTTGGGGTGGCGGTGACCTGCGGTGTCCCCATGTGGAGAGTGACCTCTTTCATCGGAGCCAACATCGTGACAGGCCAGATCATATGGGATGGTCTGTGGATGAACTGTGTGATGCAGAGTACTGGGCAGATGCAGTGCAGACTGAATGAATCCGTGATGAGGCTGACCCCTGACCTGCAGGCTGCCCGGGCACTGGTCATTATCTCCCTCGTCTTTGGCTTCATTGGCTTCATAATCACATTCATTGGAGCTAAGTGCACCGGTTGCTTGAAGAACGATTCATCAAAGGCCAAGATGGTGATCATAGGTGGCTGCCTCATGATTGTCGCTGCCGTCCTGGTCCTGATCCCCGTCTGCTGGTCTGCAGCCATCACCATCACCGACTTCACCAACCCCTTGACCATCGAGACGCAGAGGAGAGAGATCGGAGCTTCTATCTACATCGGCTGGGCCTCTGCTGCACTTCTTCTGATCGGTGGCATCATCCTTACCACTTCTTGCCCTCCTCAAAAACCCATGTATGGATACCCAGGATACCCACCAGCACCAGTGTACCCCTACTCAGCCCCTGCAACATATCGTCCAGTGTATGCTCCTCCATCAAGTCGACCGTACACAGCCTCAGGGACTTATGCACCCAGTAAACCATATGCAGCACCGGCTACATACCCTGCTGGACAGTACCTTTAAAACTAAAGGGACAGAGTGAAATTTCTGCCATGAGAACTTCACAAACTTGAGTTGCCATTAGAAAGCAAAATTGCACCAAATGACATACTGTATTTCTAGAAGATGGTATGTATTCCAGTACATTGTTGGGATTTAAAGTTAATTCACTCTTTCACTTGACTCTGATTATTATTATAAACGTTCATTTGCTTTGTCTTGTGAATTGATTATGTGCTTTAAAATAGAAACCTTTGTAGTTTGCGAAGCATTGACATGAGAGGAGTTATGCAGCGTCACAGCCGTGTTCACTGAAAGCTGTTTTGCTTTTCATAAGGAAGTCACTGTCAATATATTTATTTCCTTGTCATACAGAGTACATTGTGTAAATAGTGATGATTTGTGATGTGTTTGTTTTCTGTCAAAGCCACTTTATTGTTGTGATCATTGAAAAGAATTTCAATAAAATGTTTGTATATATTCACCATATCTGTTTGTGGAGTCATTGTATTTCATCAATATTATAAAACATGCAACATTTCACAATGTCAGAGGCCTTTTGAAAGTCTGTGTAAGTGACAGGCTAAAAATAAAAAAGGCAACACCAATTTTCTGTTTACAAATCTTTAACAATTATAACAAAACCTTTCTCAGCTATATATTTTATTATGTTCTAATTATTTCACTATAAATCACGAAGAGCTTTCTTAAATGTCATTTAAAGACATGTTTCTGTAGTGACATGCTCTACTGTAACACTAACTGGCACCAGTACAGTAGTTTCATTCTGACTGGAAATCATCTACACCTACACCACCAACATCAAAATAATTGCAGTAGCAACAAAACCACCAGGAAAATTGACCATAAATGGACACTTCATTTGACATCCGGTGAAACCCACACACGTGTGTGAACCTGAAACCAGTGACTTGATCTGATTTCCCAGTAGCCTGGCCAATCAACATTTGGCTACTGGCAGAGCATTGTTTAAATGAAGAATGTGGGGCGTCTTACAGTCTTCATTTACATAGAGAGGATGGATGTTAATCTCGTCGAAACTACACCTCGTCCGCATACAAATAATGTTAAGAATCTTGTCCGGCAAGTAAATCACCCATTGTCCTGGTTTCAGGGAAGGAGGTTCTGACTCCTCCTTCAAGAAAGACATCCTTATAACCCACGTCTTTGTTCGACTTGACAACCAAAGCTGACCTGCCTCTGAAAGCTTCAACTCCTCTGCTTCAATCAACTCCAACTAACTTCATCATGGTGTCACTGGGACGACAGATGCTGGGCTTTGTCCTGGCCGTCATTGGCTTCCTGGGGACCATCATTGTTTGTGCCCTGCCGATGTGGAAGGTAACGGCCTTCATCGGAGCCAACATTGTGACGGCGCAGGTCATCTGGGAAGGACTGTGGATGAACTGTGTGATGCAGAGCACAGGTCAGATGCAGTGCAAGATCTATGATTCTCTGCTGGCTCTGCCTCAGGACCTTCAGGCTGCCAGAGCTCTCGTGGTCATCGCCATCATCGTATCTGCTTTTGGGGTCCTCCTGGGCATCGCTGGGGGAAAGTGCACCAACTTCGTGGAGGACACACGTGCCAAAGCCAGAGTGGCCATCGCTGCTGGGATTGTCTTCATCTGTGCCGGTGTTCTTGTTCTCATCCCTGTGTGCTGGTCTGCCAACACCATCATCAGGGATTTCTACAACCCCATCCTGACCAACGCCCAGAGGAGAGAGCTGGGCGCTGCTCTCTACATCGGCTGGGGCACAGCTGCACTTCTCCTCCTGGGTGGAGCGCTCCTCTGCAGCTCCTGTCCACCCAAAGACAGCCCAGAGTATCCAGTCAAGTACGCCGGTGCCAGGTCCACAGCTACCAGCCGAGCCTACGTCTGAGAGCTCCATCCTACTGAGAAAGACTGTAAATTATTTTAATTTTCTTCAACAACCCATGTTGATACTGTGTTTCTGATAGCACCACGAGTTGCCTCACTTTCTTACAGAATGCTTTGATGGAAGTGAGAGAGTGTGTTTCCTAAGGAACAAGAAGCACAGTACAAAGACATGGTGTGAATTACAGTTCTGGAAAGAAAATCTGCCTGCAGGCGTAATCACTGGACTGAAAGAGAGCTGTTTTATATCAAGCTTGTACCAAACCTTATTATTCTCAGAATGTGTAAAAGCAAATCTAAGCTGTGCTACAAGAATGTAAATGACCACAAGAGCTATATGGAGGGAAATGTGTACAGCACCACTGGCATATTGTGGATTTATTTGTACAAACAATATCAAATGAGTGCTTTGTTTACTGAAATTGTTGATTTGTAATAAAACATTGACTTAATGATATTCTTTTGTCCAAGTGTCTTTTTAGATCACCCAGGTGAATTACTACTTAAAAGCAACTTAACTTAAGTTGCTTTACTTAACACGAGGGTCAAAGATATTTGCTTTCCACAAAGAGATTTAGTAAATAACTATTCCAATAATACAAGGGTTATGCAGGTCAATAACTTTGTAGCAATAAAAAGTAAAACATAAAAAGTAGTATAGCTGAGCAGAAGACAGTGAAATAACAAGCTGCATTCAAAAACATCCAGCAGTTTGTTTAAGCTCTTGGTGCAGGCTTCAGACCTGTTCAACCAGTTTTACAATGTGGACTGCCAAAGCTTTCTGATACAGCAGTTTTTGTGTGTCAGTATCAAGAGGAGCCATACATATGACCAGCAATTAAAGGTTTTGATTGTATTTAAATACGTAAATGGCCATATACTATATATTAGTAACACTGTGTAACATCTTAGGTAGTAAAACATTTAAAGCAGCAGGACAACGAATGTGAGATTGTTAGAATAACTGACAGTGCCCATGCCCTTTACAATTAAGAAACATGCTACTAACTAATAGTAAGGCTCAACAGATGTGTTTTTTTAATAGTTTTTGAACAAAAATGAGCTCCATGACCCAGGCAAGCTATATATGTCAGGTTTTAAAATACACACACGTAATACTTGTAAATAGAATAAGATTAGTGCCTTTTTTTGTTCCATTTATGGGATTTGTTGACAAGACAAGTTGACTTTGCAAATGAGCCTTATCCTCAAATATTGGCACTGTTTTTATTCACACAGAATCACAGTGCGTGTAATGATTTTTTGACGCAAATACTTAAAACCGCTACAAATTTAACGATGCAATGGTATTGAAATGGCTATGAGTCATGCACTGTTTAATATCGTGAAAACACTCTCAAAATCCCTTAATGCCTAAATTCAATATGTTAACAACCCCGTCAACATTCCATTCCAAATCCATTGCACCCAAGAGCAGGGTTACACAGAATATGATACAGTACAAATGTCCAAATTGCTGCTAAGAAAAATTAGTAATTTTAGCTAAATGCCCCACAGGACATGTGCACATTTGAGAACGATTCCCTTACAGAGTAGTGTTTTTCATACTTTTTTAATGTCTGGTTAGACATGTGACTTTCCTGTCAACTATAACCACAATCAACAGAGTCTGGGTCACTGTTTAGCATAAACTTCACATATACGCCCCTAAAGTATGAAGGTTATATCTTAATGCAAATGGGACTGGGAGTTGATATACACCAGAGTCAAAGGAATAACCAAGTTAGTGAGTGAGTGGGTGAATGGGTAAATGAGACTCAGATAGGCTATCTTTATGTCATGACTGAATAAGGGACATGTACCTTTGTTGTGACTCAAATATACCATATAGTGTAGCTGACATATGCAGTGACTGCTGGTATGCTGCAGTCGGAACAAGGGTGAGAGTATTTTCCCAGTTTCAAATGATTTTATCCAGGGTTAACTGGACTCAATAACTGAGTATGGAATGAGCTTAGATTTACAGTTTTAACAAATTTACAGTTCTACCACCACACAGGTGATAGAGTGGGTTGTCTACTAATCACAAAGTTGGCAGTTTGATCTGCATACTGATGTGTTCACTAAACCCAAAGTTGCGCCCATTGTTGCTGCCATTGTTTTGGGTGAATAGGAAACATTAAGCGCTTTGAGTATCACTAAAGTAGAAAAGTACTATTTAAGCGTAGACTATTTATCATTTACTCAAGATACAATATTGTCAAGACAATAATTCAATAATAATTGTTATTTTAATCACATGACATATTGATGATATTTAGCATACTGCTCAACACTCCTTAGTCTGAATAAGAGGCTCAGTTTTTGACATACTGGAACTCAAGTGTTTCAGATCTATTTTACACAAACAGGAAGTGTCACTGAACAAGTTGGTTTTTAGGTGAACTGAATCAAACCAACTGTGTCCCAAAGAAACAGTAACTTCGCTCATCATTAGTGACTGTATAATGGGACATATGGGATTATTTCCCATTTCTAGGCCACAGTCAATGTTAGATTCCTTTAATCGTGATCACTGCCTTTCTCTAATCGTATCCAAGTGTTATGCTAACCAGAATGATGGAAGTCCACTTCCCTTTTCTCAAACTTTTTTTTCCCTTGAAACCTTAAAAAACAAAATCATGTTTGTGCCGAAACCTAACCAAAATCTAACCACAGCACTGCGACATCATAGCACAGATTTTTTTGCGGGGTGGCACAGACAAACAGTACTGCATGTTTATTAGAGAATCAGATCAGAAAATGCTTCTGTATGTTGTTGAAAGGGGAAGTTATAAACAATGCATCTGTTCACCTAATTTTGTAATTTAGGTAATTATGGTCCCCATTGTGTGACTTTAGTAAATGATCTCCGCCCGTCTATCCGAAGCATCACAAACATGATGTCAGCATAG
This sequence comes from Chromis chromis, assembly GCA_900302755.1. Lineage (NCBI taxonomy): Eukaryota > Metazoa > Chordata > Actinopteri > Pomacentridae > Chromis > Chromis chromis. The sequence goes on from OMNN01005413.1 coordinate 16,122, forward strand.
CACAACAGGGTGTGTCACAGTTGTGAACACACCCTGCTCTGTTTCTACATTTTACCTAGTATCACATTCCTGAGATGACCTCTGCCACTTGAGAGTGAATCTGCCTAAACCAGTTATAGTTTGACAGAGTCACACAATAATAAAGTTCAGAAAAGCACAGTTATACAATTATAGAAAGTGAAGTGGTCAAAGATAGATTAAAAAAAAGATTAAAGTGTATAAATAAATAGAGAAATTAATAAATAAATGAAATCTGTTATGAAATAGTAATGAATAAACAGCCAGACTAAGGAGGTCTGAATTTATTTTACTTAACTAACCAGATAACTTGACGGTCCTACAGGGTTCATATGATAAAAGCAAATCTGATAAACAGGCAGAAAGAAGGCCATTTGAAGCTTTATAAACCAATAAAATATTTTAAAATCTGTTCTAAAACAGGCAGGCAGCCAGTGCAGAAACTTTAAAATCAGTGTAATATGTTTTCTCCTTCTGGTCTTAGTCAAGATATATTCAGATATTCCTCTTGGGTGGACCAGAGAGGAGAACATTACAGTAGTAAATCCTGCAGGTAATACAAGCATGCAGTAGTGACTCTGTTGTGAACTGAGAGACAACTGGCTGCACTCTGGCAATGTTCTTCAAATGATAGAATGCAGTCTTCAATCTGCTCCTGATGTTAGGTGAACAGAAGGTTTTATGTATGTCTACAGACAGAAAGAATTCAGTAAACTGCAAGACAGACTGATTAACTCTTGCCGCAAACCATGTGACCTTTTTTTTAAAGCCTCATGTTGATGATATTGCTGTCTGTCTCTCTCTACCCTCCACCGAAACTGCATATAAACTGCCAACATTTGTAGTTGGCTCATTTCCTGTCACACGTTTTTCTTTGTTCAGAGCACCAGCAACACCTCAGGTTACACAGGCCTCATCTCCAGCCAGAAGAATAATTGAAACCCCAACCTTTATTGTTCTCACACAAAGAATCCTGTATGGCAGGTATTCAGGGCTTTTAATGTGTCCTCAATAGCTTGGCTTGCACACCTCCCATTCTACTTCTGCTTCAGCTGCACATACACACCTGAACAGCTCGTAATATTCTCTCAGATCGTCTCGGAGAGAGAAGACGATGGCTTCCATGGGGATGCAGATGGCTGGCTGTGCCCTGGCCCTTTTTGGTTGGATTGGGGTGCTCATTGTCTGCGCAACACCCACATGGCGGGTCACGGCCTTCATTGGCAACAACATAGTGACATCGCAGACCATGTGGGAGGGCATCTGGATGAGCTGCGTGGTTCAGAGTACGGGCCAGATGCAGTGTAAGGTGTACGACTCCATGCTGGCTTTGAGCACAGACCTGCAGGGGGCCCGTGCTCTGGTGGTCGTTTCCATTATCACAGGCATCGCAGGGCTCCTCATCGCCTTCGCTGGTGGAAAGTGCACCAACTTCATTCCAGAGGAGAGGGCCAAGGCGAGGGCTTCAATTGCAGCGGGGGTGATATTGATCATCAGTGGATTTCTCTGCCTCATCCCTGTTTCCTGGACTGCCAGCATTATTATAAGGAACTTCTACAACCCTGTGGTAATTGACGCCCAGAAAAGAGAGCTGGGGGCTTCTCTTTACATCGGCTGGGGAGCTGGGGGACTGCTGGTCTTGGGAGGGGCTCTTCTATGTGCAAACTGCCCCCCGAAGGACGATAATGCCCCTTCTGTGAAATATCTCATAAACAAACCTGGAGAAAACAGCAGAGTGGACTCATACCGATCTAGTACACCAACAAAAACCTACATTTGAGTTTCTAAAGGGACTAATTTACCTCTGTTTCATGACTGTCTATCTTTGTATTCAAGAAGTATAAGAAGCTTGGTGTTTAATGAACTGCTGTGAAGTATCAAGATAAGGACTTGCACACAGACAACCAACAATGAAGGAAATCTGCACTTTGTACTTTGAATGAAGCTCCCTGTGAGATTGTTTTACTCTTGATAATGAACATGTATATGGGATATAGTATATAAGCTCTTTGTTTTATAAATATGGGAAAGTGGTTGTTTCATTTGAAAAAAAGTAATATTGTAATTGCACTATGAATTGTGTTATTTTAAAAACTGTAGTTTAATTTTTTTCCACAATAAATGAGCACACCTATAGTGTGTTTCTCTCTGCTGAAGATACTTGTTTATGTACTTTTTCAAAATGCACCAGTGGTTATTTAAACCAAACACTGAGAGAACCTGTTTGTCAGGTACTTACCAGAGAGCACTATGCAGGAAAACAAAAACGGTGACTCAGAGACTTAGAATCCTGTTGGCTGACATGTCTGGTGAAGCATGATCTGCTTTTAAAAGTTTCACTCAGTACTGCCAGAGTTTGCTACTTGAATACTCTGCTTTAGTGGAAGTAAATAAATTAAACTATTTAAATTGGTCTAAGTGGGCATAGATATGTCACAAGGGTTAAAACTATTGATTCTGGAGGGAAAATGAGCAATAACAAAATGCATTTGATTTGGTTTTGAAAGATGGCCTTTAATTTGAAATATAGTCTGGTCACAGCCCCAGCAGCCTGATGTGAATGTTGTGTTTTCTTCTGTTATCAGGCTGCAGATCAGAGAGAAGCCAGGTTCAAATGACTTCAGTGAAGTAATGCCTGACGCACACAGGTTTTGGCACATATTTCCCCACTTGGTTTCCTGCTTTCTCTGTAGTTTACTTTCACATTTTAACCCACAGTCACAAAGGATTAAAGTTAGATGTTAGTATCAATAAGGTCTTCAAATCAATAAAATATAATGAAGTGAGATATTTTGCATGACAAGACCTCTTAGGTGTTAATGTTCTGTCTGAGTCAAGACATTATTCCCACCATTTATTACTGAAATACTTTAAAATGTCCTATTCAAAGTGAACAGCACATTACCATTACTGAAAGTATACCATGGAAAACATAGGAGCCACTAATAACACATTTGTAAGTTTGATTATACCAAAGAAAAATAACAATTTAAGTGCATCATTTACTCTGATGGAGTTTATATATTTATATCCAGCATATTTTTCATTCTAAAAGATATGTAATCTGTAAAACACTTTTAAAAAAATCCTCAAACATCACATAATAATAATAACAATAATATCCAAGAAAAGTATCTATCAGTATGCAGTTAAGTGTAAAAGTTAAAGTATTTTTTTAACAAGTTGATACTGAGTCATAATGTTTCACTAGTCAAAAACACCGGATCTGATTCTTTTAAAAACAACGCTATTTATAAAACACAGATGACTCATTTTTCCCAGATTCGTAAATCTGTTTCCTCCCGTCATCACGGAGCAAAAAACACCTTATCAGTGTATCTCTAGTGACACACTGCTATCTAGTGGTTCTTTTCCTCAATGACTGGAAAATCCCTAAATGTTTTTCTAATGACATCATTCACAAGAAACAGCTTCAGCTTTACTAAAAACATTTCTGTGGTTACTGTTATCATGTATCTTCATATCTATGTCTGTCTATCCACCTGTCAGCCACTAATGATCTTTCTGTTTGTGTTTTTGTATGTTGTTTTTTTTTCACCGTTTCTTATATGATTTCTTAAAATTTACATAATCCCTAGTTGTCACTTTAACTGGAATAAAAAGGAATATCTGAACCTTATGCTGAGCCCTATTACTTGATCACAACCAGCAGAGTGTCAGGATGTGAATAAATAAACTAAAATGTCTAATCTGTGTTTTCCAGGGCGTTAGAGTCTGCCCAGTCCGTCCATGGCTCTGCAGGAGCTGGGCATCAGCCTGTCCATGGTGGGCCTTGCTGGGACCATCCTGATCTGCGCTCTGCCCATGTGGAAGGTTACGGCATTCATCGGCACTCACCTGGTGGTCATGCAGGTGTTCTGGGAGGGTTTGTGGATGACCTGTGTCAGCGAGTACACGGGTCAGATGCAGTGTAAGCTCTATGACGCCCTGCTGGATCTGTCTCCAGACCTCCAGGCTGCCCGCGGCCTTATTTGCATCAGCCTGGTCTTGGGATGTCTGGCGTTCCTCATCTTCCTCCTGGGAGCTCGCTGCACCAACTGCCTGAGCCACCCGCAGATTAAGGCCCGGGTGGTGCTTAGCTCCGGTGCCATCTTCTGCCTTTCAGCCCTCACAACCATAGTTGCCGTTTCCTGGACTGCCAACACCATCATCACCGATTTCCACAACCCTCGAGTCCCCGAGGTGCTGAAGAGAGAGCTCGGAGCGGCCATATACATTGGCTTTGTGACATGTGGGCTGCTGTTCTGTGGGGGAGTCCTACTGTGCATAAGCTGTCCACCACAGAGAGCCAGGTTCCCCTCGAGTGGGTACACACTGGCCAAGACCCCCCCACGGAGCAGCTACGCCATCAAGAACTATGTGTGAAGTTCAGACTGAGAGCTGAACACACAAACAAGTTACCACTTTGTGAAAAATGTATTGAAATGTGCTTTTACAATTGGCCATGTAAAGATGTATAGAGCCCATATATACTAGTAGATACTGAAAGACATTAAGAAATTTCTGAACATGTTTAAAGATATGAAAGGACTGTAAAGGTGTGCGCATGAATTTGTATACAGTTACTTTGTCTGTTCATTGTGGCCTCAGTAAAATCCATTTGCAGATGTTTATTAATGTTTATGGTCTTTTGAAGTGTTTGCAGTTGAATTATTAGATCTCCATACATGTAACACACATTTCACTGTATGACTTATACAGCTACTACAACAAGTAAACCGGCTGCAGTCTGTCCCAATGAATCTCCATATGAATTTCCCTAGTTTTATGAAGAATGAACATGTTGCCATTTATTTTATTTTTTTTTACAAAAAAAGTCAGAGAATAGATTTTTAACACTTTAGCTTAATGTGCATGTGTTTTTATCCAGTGGAAAATTGCGTTAATCATGTTTTAGTCACCATTTTTAGTGCTTTTAGTGAATTTTTGCCATGTGAAAAGCTTGTGATTAGTATCCTAGAATTCAAAATAAAGACAGTAGAGTCATCATGTGTAATCTGAGTCACTATTCTGCAGTCAGTAACTCCACGAAAGGATTCTCCTGTTGGGAGAGAAGAAATCCTGATATCAGTAACAACATGTGGCTATTTCCTCTCAGAAATGTGGCCCAGTAGCTGACGAATCAGGGGACAGTGGAAGCTTTGTTTTTCCCCTCAGTGCAGAAACTGGGAGAGAGGGATTGTTTTGAAACCATGGCAGAGCAAACAGAGGGATTTCCCTCCTCCACCCAGCTGAAGCAACGCCATGCCTTCTTTTCAAGAATACCAAAGAACTGGTTTCCCCTTGCTGAACAGACATGCAAAGCAGACAAGCGCTAACACACACACACACACACACACACACTCATGAATTGTCTCTCCCTCACATGCACACACACGCTAAAATAACACCCCACCCCTCGGCGCTCCACTGCCAGCTGTTTCTGGTTAGGCAGCCGGGCCTGCAGTGAAGAGGAGGACGAGGAAGGCCGGAGTCATGAAGCGGCAGCTGGAGCTTGCTGCCCTCGGTGTGGCCTTCACCGGGTGGCTGTGTGCCATCCTGACACGCTGCCTGGCCCTGTGGAAGGTGAGCGGCACTCTGAACAACGCCACGGCTACTCTGCCTGCCTACTGGGACGGGGTGTGGCTGGAATGGGATCACTGGGATTTAAACCACGATGGCAGCCTGCACTGCTCCTTCTATCAGTCTCTCATGTCTCTTTCTGGAAGTTTTCGGACGTGGAGGGCCCTCATCATGGCGGCCATCGGGGCTGGAGCCTTTGCTACGGTGATTGCAGCAGCAGGGTTGATATGGTTCCCTAAACGCGGCCAGGTCAAAGTGTTTTCTGGTGCTCTCTTTGTTTTGTCTGGAATCCTGCTGCTGGTTCCCACAGCCTGGACGTGCCATCACACCAGTCAGCCACTGGAGGGTGCTGTGCTGCTGAGGAGAGACTGGGGACCTGCTCTGTACCTTGGATGGATCTCCTTTGCCTTGATGCTGGTCGGTGGGGTGTTTCTTACCACCAGATGCCCAACTACTGAGAGCCAGGCAGAGCCACGTGAAGACAGCAGGTATCCAAACGTGGATGAGGAGACTAATCACCCCCTGAGCAGGATCAACAGGACTACGTTCACAAGCAGTCAGTACGAACGCAGATCACAGCCGATCTGAGAGGACCGGGATGTAATATTTAACAGAGCGTGTGTGTGTGCTTAAACTGGAAAATCATTGATATGTGAAATGGCTGTGGGTAGATTTAACATTTGAGGCGGCACATGTTGAGTAATGATGCACTGGTTTAACTAAGAGTGAACTTAACATTAGAGAGTGCAGACGCAGCAGTGTTTCCTGTGATTAGATTTATTAATAGGGCTGCAGGTAGAATTTTAATTTTGCATCTTGTTTTGCTGTGTTTTGTTCCATTTCTAGTGAAGCCAACAAACATTTGCATTTCTCGTTGCCACTATTCAAATTTACTGTAAAATGATACTTCTGAGTGTCTATGGTTTTACTGGATGCAATTTTTAATACTGAACGAATTCTGCTAATATTGTGTCAGACTGAAGACTCACAACTGTCTGATAATTTCAACACATTGTAATGTCTTAAATGTGAATAATGATAACAAATCTACAATATTTTTTTGAAGCTGTACTGCACAAATACATTGCCCTACATTAGAGTAATGCAATTTTATATACATCTGAATTTTTTGCACAAAAGGCACTGTGGAATAAATGATCTCAAATGATTAAGACACACTTGTTGACAGGAGTTATTTGACTTTAGTCAAGCACTATAGTGGTTTTAACTAACTAAACTACAGAGCACATGGGGGGGTAATAAGGTGAGCAGTAATTTAGAAACATAGGAATCTTTTTCTTAATTTTTCTTTAAAATAAATGAAAAGGGTGTATAATGAAAAGGAAGCAGCCAATGTCTTTTGATTATTTTTCATAGTAAGTTAGAAACGTATCAGATGTGAAGCTGGATCAATGTTTTGCAGATATTTAATTGAATAGTAAGGATGAAACACACAGCATACAGACACTTTGAGGTCGGTCTGTCTAATTAAGTCAAAGATGAACTTCTATTCTTCTTCTATTCTTCTTATATTTTTTCAGTGACTCTCTAAATGAATTAGAAGTTTTTACAATAAGCACAAACATTTCACTGAAAGCCTTACATCAATTTGAGTATCAAAACATTTTGTTTAGTTGTTTGTTAAGGTTTTTTGTCGCCATTTTTCAGCGGTCATACCATCTGGATGTTGTAGTTTTGCGATTCCTACAAAACTTTTGCAAATAAAAAGTTTTCGAAAAAATTTGATCTATGTATGTCTATTATTCAGTTTGTAATGAAAAAACCCCAAAACGATGCATGTCTTTTGAGGTTGTACTCAACATTTCCTTTGTAAAGTTACTACTACAGTAATACATGCAAACACTGGACTGCAGCCTTTTCTGAACACTATTAAGATAAACGGTAAAATCTTCAACACAGTCCCTCTATTATATTGTTCTCTGTGCAGGACTTTTACATAACAGATGCTTTAAACTGAATTGCTTTGGATATTACAGTTAATGAGCTTTTCTGTTTGGCCTTGGAGTTCAGCAAAACTAAGATATTAGAATAAATACGGAGTAAAAACACAAACAAGAAAAGATTTTCTATAGTATTTAATATTTATTTGCCATAGAGCAAATGCATTCATTACAACAAAATATAAATTATTTGGTTAAAGTAATTCTCCATAATATGGGGATGCTGAGCATAACAGCACGGCACACAAAAGCTGATAGAAGGCAGAAACAACATTTTCCATAAGTTCTGCTAATTGTCTCACATAAAAAATGGAATAAATAAAAGAGAAAACGGGTCACACTTATTTTTTACTGATCTTTAGGTTTAGGTATAAATGATAAAACCTATTTATTTTCAAAAATACATTCCACTCTCTTTTGCTGTCAAATTAAGCCTTTAAACAATAAGGATGCCTGAAGTTGGGATGAATCAGAGCATGAGTAGTCTTTTACTGGAGTTTGCAGTTTGTGTGCCCCGGTGAAGCGTGTTAGTGTGGACAAGGTGCAGAGTACTGACTGACTGGGTGACTATAGCTTCTCATCTCCCTCCTCCACATCCTTCAGACTGAGCACCTCCAGAGAGCCTCGGCCTTTAGTCTCACAGCGGATCAGCTCATCGATCTCCCTGAAGCAGCCGGGATCCACCAGACACACCTGAGGGTGAAGAGAAGGAGGTACAGAGGACAAAAAAGGGGTTAATACAGTGATAGTAGGCATTTTAGACAACTGAAGGCTGAGAAAGTACAAGTAGGCATTGGATTTTAGAGACAAAATGGTCAGAGACAAATGTTAGAGAACCACAGTCTTGATAACGTAAAACAGGATCTAAACCTGAAACATTCCTTACCATTTCCAGCTCCTCGTCAAAGTCTTCACTCTCCACAACCTGCAGCAGCGGCTTCAGCTTCTCCTTCAGCCTCTTGGCCTCTTTGGCCGGCAGCACCAACCGCAGCCTCATGTGGGCTCTCTGGATCTCCATAGTCTCCTTCAGCTGCCGGATCACCTCCAGAGCCTAAGAACAAACACACAAAAGGATTCTTATCTTCAGCAAAGAAGGCCCACATAATTTGAAGGGACACGATGTGTACAGAATTTAAAAGTGATTTTCACACCTGAAAACCTCTAGTGCTGTGTTAAATGTATCATTCTCACTCCTGACACTTCAAGGTGGTGCTACGTGTATAGATACCATGGCGGGATGATATGACAGCAAAGATGGAGGGCAGAGTCTGGCTACCTGTGATCAACTAGCTTCAAAATATACACCGATCAGGCATAACATTATGACCACCTGTCTAATATTGTGCTGGTCCCCCTTATGTGGTCCAAAATGCTCTGAACCATTAGGCATGGACAAGAGGACCTCTCAGGGTGTCCTATGGGGTCTGGCACCAGGACGTTGGCAGTGGATCCTTTGGGCACTCTGGCTTGTGCAGTGGGGCCTCTCTCAATCAAACTTGTTCCACTGCATCCTGTTGATGCTTGATCAGAATGGGGTCTAGGAAGTTTGGAGGTCAAATCAACATCTTGGGCCATTGTCAAGTTCCTCAAGATGTTCCTGATTGGTTGATGTTGTTGCCATGTGATGGGGTGCATTTTCCTGCGGGGGTAGGCCAGTGACATTTGGGATTGCCATTTGCATGAGGGAGTGTGCTTGTTCTGGGACAATGTTTATTTGGGTGTCTAAGTCTCATCAACACGGATGACAAAATCCAAGGTTTTCCAGCAGAACAGCACATAGTACCAATATGATCAATGTTATTCACTTCACTTGTCAGTGGTCATAATGTTGTGGCTATATACAGTCATGTGAAAAAGTTAGGACACCCTATGAAAGCCTGTGTGTTTTTTTTAAACATATATAGACATATGGATATTTAATATAAATGTTAACAATACTGAGAGATAGAAGTAATATAACTAAACTAGAAAAGCACTCGGGGAGCGCAGACCTCCGCCAAGCAGCTCATGTCCACCCATATTGTGATTTCCACAAAAAAATTCCTGGATCCAGA
>OMNN01005420.1:7130-24059 GCA_900302755.1 Chromis chromis
ACCGTTTTTTTTTTTTTTTTTTAAATAATGCTTCTGTAATGTGATATATTAAAGGTGGAACATTTTGTCTTTTTGTTGAGGGAACATATTATAGAACTTTCCACAATGATAACAAAGGAAGGATGTTCTCAATGCATTCAGAAAACATTTTCAAGATGACAGAACGTTCTTTATGACGTTCCTGTACTGCGATATATAAACAAAGGTGGAACATTCTGGCTGCAATGTTCTGAGGATGTTTCTGGGATGTTGTTGAGGGAACACAGTATAGAATCTGTACAACGTTCCCACAATATTCCACAAAATGATATGATAATATAGGACGTTAGAGCATTATGGTCTAACGATGTTAACGCCAAACATTTTTTAGAACATCTTTAGTTTAATAATAAGTTTAAGAAGAACATTCTGGGAACTAAACGAAAACTTTGTGCGGAAAACATTAGTAGAACTTTGCAGAACTTTCTCAGAATGTTTTTGGAACCAAACAGTTCTAGCTGGATACAAATTTGCATATTTGTGTGTTAAATTTGCTCATAATGAACGCTAATTTAATTATTTTGTGGAAGTATTCAGATCCTTTATTGTGAAAATACTCCACTGCAGTGCTGCATTAAAAATCTTAGTTAAGTAAAAGAATGAAGTGTTTGTACACTTTATGCAATAAAATGTTACCTGTTAGTGGTTTACTACAATACATTATGTTTTGTATTAATATTACATCTGTATTTGTGTGTATTTTCATTTTATCACTTGCAAATGTTTAGGGTTGAGCTCATTTTAACTACTTTATATAAAGTTGGGTAGTTTAATCTACGCCAGTGCATCGTATTCTGTAAGCTCATCGTGTTTATAGCGATGCTGTCCAACTTTTAATGAGCTCACAAAGACAGCCCCGTTTTCTGCCTTGTGACAATGCATTTACAGCTAATCCATGAGGGTTATTGAATAGTTTATTTAGCTTAAGGAGTAGGAGACTGTTAAGGAACACTTAATCCTGCAATTAATCACAAACAGTCACATTCAGATTGAACACATTTTTAGATATGTTGCTTCCACTGGACAGGAAGGGGATGAAAAGTATTAATCTGAAAAACGCAACCAGTAACTACAGCTGTCAGACAAATGTAATGGAGTAAGAAGTTTAAAGTTGCACAACATGAAAAGTACCTCACATTTGTGCTTAAGTACAGTACCTGAGTAAATGTACTTAGGTTCTTTTCCACCAATGGTAATATTTTACAATTATATACAATAACTTTGCATAAATAATACATCTGTATTCATGTGTTTGTTTATTTTACTGCTGTAAACTCTCAGGGTTAAGCTAATTTTAACTACTTTATATACTACTGGGTATAATCTGTAGAATGAGCAGTTCGTGTGTTTGAACTGGAAACTGATTTTGAAGAACAGTTCCTCGGGTTGTTAGGAATGAAACTGTGGAATCTGTGTTTTTGAGGAAATGCTCAATCATGGCACTGACTTATTGACTTATTTTGCTTATGATGTGTCTTCTAGCGTATTAAAAAAAAAAAAAAAACACTACAATGACACGTTGAGAAAGATCAAAAACTAGATTCTGACATGGGGGGTCTGTGATGGTCGCACTTGCAGCCATCCCAACCATGAATGTTGGTAAACCCACTTTAGCTTAAGTTGAATCACTTAGCATATTGTGCATACAAAAAAAACATAAAAATCAACACATAAATACAGACAACACACTCATAATTTAGCCTTTGTTGAACTACTTAAGTTCTATTTGTAGTACTATGTTGTACATTTAGTTAACTTTTGTATTTTCAGCATTGTTTAAAGTTTCACTAATCTTTTCTTTGTTCTACCTGTTCTGGGGGATCTGGTCTTCTGCAGTTCTGGTCTTCTGGATGGCTTCAGGCAAAAGTTGTCTCCAGGGGAGCAGCAGGCTTTTATACCAGAGCTGCCAATCAGACCACACCAAGTGGCTGCTACTTCAAGGGGTGGACCGGGTTTATTTGATTTAAATATTACTTTATTCTTTTGATTTGTGTTGGATAATTAGATATATTTTGGGTTTGTTTATTATTATTCTTTTGATTATGTAAACCAATTGTACTGTTTTGTGCTTTTTGTTCTTAGTTTAGGTGTAGATGTTTTATGTTTCCCCTGTTTTGTGTAACTGGTCTGATCAGCCAGTATATATATAACTCCTTTAGATTAATGATTTTCAGGTTGGTTGTTTGATCAGTGTAGTTGGTTTGCTCTGTTATTTTGTTGCTGATAACCTTAATTAAATTCTGTTCTTTTGACCTCTTTCATGGGCCCAAATTTATTGCTGGTTCTTGTAACTTTGTAATTTTTTGGGTCAAATGAAAACCCTATTCTTGAATTCACCTGCAAGTCCTCATGCTTTGCACCTCGGTCCCTCACAGGTCATAAAACAAGGTGGCAAGCTTTGTAGGTGGTGTCAAAAAGTTGTTTCTTTCAATAAATATGTGAACTGTGTGAAATTAGACATTGGTCCCTATTTGTTATATCTTATTGCAATAATTCTGAGCCTCTGTTATGATGAATTTCCACATTGGCAGCACTCCCCTGTTTCCAGTTATGCTAAGCTAAGTTAACCACCTAACTACTCTCAGTTTGAGAGCAAGTGAGCTGCAAATGAATGAATACTATGATGTTGAGAATTAGTTCACAAGGTACCTGAAAAGATAAATAGCTCAAATCTTATTGTGTCTTACCACATTTATCCTGTAATGAAGTCTAGAACGAGCTACACACACACACACACACACACACACCTGGTAATTCATTAGTGAAGCTGGATAAACATTTTATGCAGCGCAGATAGAAGAACAAATGGCCATGTGCATTGGTTCATGTAGTCATTATTGTCATTGTTATTCCACATTCTGGCCGCCTGTAATTACCCACTCCGTTTCCTGGTACACTGCATTCTCTTTCTGAATTCTTTCCATTGCACACTTGAAGATAATGTAATCACAAAACGAGCCAAACTGCAGAGCTCCAGAATCGGAGGCAGAGAGGAGTGGAAAGGCTTTGAAGTCAAATGGTTAATATTGATGAGGTGAGATAGTTTAGATGATTAGCACCAGAGATTTCACTTCGTTCTTTTATTTTTGCATCATTACGGTCAAACGGCTGAAAATTCACACTTTGCTTACATTTTCCAGTTGCTTGATCAGCAGACAGGGTACAGAGAGAAGGGCAGAAATCTCTAATTAATGACATTACATATATTGTCCTTTGACTGAGTGAGAAGAAAATGTTTTTTATGTTCCAAAGTTGTGCAACAAAGAAGTGTGACTAATAACCTCTATAGGGAAGCTGTGTTCTATGATGGGAAAGACATCTGTGTTTTAAGGTGTACGTGTGATCGCTAGACTAGCTCAGCCTGAGCACTAATCAAACAATTAATTTCTGTTGACATGCAAAAGCTGCTACATCAGAGGTTTAAGTAAACTTGCTGACACTCTTCACACAGCTTGAATCAGAGCAATGTGAGTATAAAGCCTGCGTCCACTGCTCACAGCGTGCTCTCATCATTGTTTCAAAATCCTTGTCAAGATTGTTCACCATGGTGCCACAGCAAAGCAGCAAAGCTCCCTACGCATTGTACTTCTTGAGCAAGTCACTTTGCCAGTGCCTCTTACGATCTGGAAACACTCTGGGCAAGCGGATCTTTTTGAAGTCCTCGATGCATTTCTTCAGATCCTCCTCCAGTAGCTTCCTCTCCTCCTCGTCCTCGTCCACCCCGGGTGGAGGGCCGCCATTCTCCCTGACGGAGGGCCGCGGCAGCGTCTTCAGGTTGAGGGTGGTGGGACGCAGGGGGCTCTCGGCGGAGAGTGGCGTCGGGGGAGAAGGAGGACTGGAGATGGAGGACGGTTTGGACGACGGCAGAGGTGGAGGAAGGACCGGAGGTGACGGAAGTGGAAGGTCGGAGGTGTCGACGGCGGGAGGAGGAGGTGGAGGAGGTGTCAGAGGAAGGGGAGAGTCCACAGCTGGTGGGTTCCGTAACTCGAGCATTGAGCTGCAGCCAGTTTCTGGAAGGCTGTGAGTTCTGCCGGTGTTGCTGGGTTCTACTGTGGCTGATTCAGTGCGAGCAGCAGCAGGTTTAGAGGTCAAAGCTGGGAGGTCAGAGGTCACGGCCTTGGAATTAGCTGATGAACCACCTGCAGAAGAAAGAATTACACGTATGAGTATAATTCCAAACATTTGTGCTTTAATCAGATAATTCAACAGCTTGTTTGCCTTCCTTCTGAGAGTTAGATGAGAATAAATATTGATACTGCACATTAAATATGAAGACTGATCCAGCTTAGCTCCGGATAAAGACTGCAAGGATGGAAAATACACAAGCCTGGCTCTGTCCAGAGGTTCACAACAGAACAAATGGATGGCGAATTCCTGGAGTTTTGTCATCACTGTGAGGAAACTGGTGGAGACACTATAGAGAAGTGGAATTTAGCTAGTATACAGATTAAATAACATAATGTGCAACAATCCTATATCTATCTATCTATCTATCTATCTATCTATCTATCTATCTATCTATCTATCTATCTATCTATCTATCTATCTATCTATCTATCTATCTATCTATCTATCTATCTATCTATCTATCTATCTATCTATCTGTCTGTCTGTCTGTCTGTCTGTCTGTCTGTCTGTCTGTCTGTCTGTCTGTCTGTCTGTCTGTCTGTCTGTCTGTCTGTCTGTCTGTCTGTCTGTCTGTCTGTCTGTCTGTCTGTCTGTCTGACCAGCAAGCTTTAAGGTTGTCAGTATTCATATATTTCAACTTCAGATAAAGCCCGACTTGTTGTTTTCTCCAGCAACATATTCAACGCATGAGTAGCATTGATTTTCTCATTTCTAATTCAGCAGGAAACCCACTTCCCCAAAGATGTCCAACAATTCCCATAAAAATGAAAAGTGGAAGAATAAGCAGCATATTCATACTCAGGTGTCTGTTCTGTTTGAATAAAGGTCTCGGCTACCAGGGGAGCTTTGCACAGAAATTTGATTACATTTCACTTTTTCTTTTTTTTCTTTTTGTTTGCCTTATCAGAGTGTGTCAGTCGCGTGCGGCTGGCACAGAAACAAGCACCTCAGCCTTCAGCTTTGCAGTTTTTTTGTCTCAGAGAGTACAAAAGTAAACACATGCTGGCACAAGAGCGTGGAGGAGCATTAGGGAGGCAGAGAAATTAGCAGAGAAAAGGCGCTCAGCATGAGAGGAAAAGAAAAGAGAGATGAGGAGAGTGGAGGACAGTTTCATTTAATTTTCCAATTCCCCTTTACCTTTGCTTGCACGCATATTATCTTACAAAGAACACAGTGTCTGAACGGATGGCGTGAAACCTCCTGACCGGAGCTTGACAAGCCATTTTTCACGGCATGTTGATTTTTCATCTCATCTCGGTGCGAGAACACAGGAGGTTGCTGCCGTGCGACTTCTCAGAATAGCTGGAGTGACATGTGCACATTCTGTACCTTATTGTATTTGAAAGCTCGTATACCCTTTTGAATTGCCCCGTCTCTTTTTATAAATGTTGTTTTGCTTAAAGAAGCCAGTGAGTAGGTAACCAGCCTCTATTTTTCCTTTGAATTTCATTGTCTGACACAAACTCAGAAGTCACAGCAAACTTTCCTTATGTCCACCCTAAAGCGGATACATTTCTGAACACACCTTTTCTTCTCTTTTGTACTAATCCTGAGCATACACACACACACACACACACTTTTTTTTTGCCCATTTTGTGATGTGGGTGGATTGGGAAAACAAAGCCAATCCACAATCTCACTGTTGAGTATCATCACCATGTATCCTCAAGCTTCTTTTTGTCATTTTGTTTTGGAGAATCTTGACTTGCTCTGCTCCCTATGCCTGCTCTGTAATCTGCAAAATAAACAGTGTTTCAAACAGCTGCAAATACCTAGAAGAAGAGATCATAATCTTTTTTTCTTGTTGTTGTTGTGTTGTTTCAGTCGAGATGCTCCAACGTGATACATAAACACTTTCCAGTTATCCGCATGACTTTGGCCTCAGACCAAGTTAAATGGCTGTGACAGGCCTGCATGCATAGTTTTCATGCACGGCATCATCCCATAGAGTCACAGTCACACAACATTAAATCACACACACACACACACACACACACACACACACACACACACACACACACACACCCCTCTGTGAAGCAGTCACATACAGTGCACAGTGGTACAGTTTATGAAAAGTAGCTAATCTCGCTCACAAGCGTTCACATGTGTTCATGCAGAGATGTGCAGGTACAATATGCCGCACACACACAAACCATGGAAGCATGTGCACTGGCATACGAAGACGCACAGGGGCCTGTACTCCTTCCTTCAGCAGGGCTCATCATTACAGTAACGTGACTTATATAACTGGAAAAGCTGCTTGTGTCAAACGGAGGCGGCACTGAATATTCTCCCACTGCCTTGGCTTTCTGAATACCTGAATGCGCGCAAGTGTGTGACAGAAAGTGCACAAGCCAGCAAGCGAGGGTCGCCTCTGTGTGCTTGAGCATGCATGCATAAGAATGTGTGTGTGTGTGTACGTGTAGGTGTATGTGTGTGTGTTGTTGTTGTTATTCCGGGCATATACTGGCATTTGAAAGAAGGACAGATAAAGACAGAAAGAAAAAAAGGGATGTAGGGGAAGGAGGGGTTGCCAGAAACATGCTCTCCACTGTGTGTGTTTGGTGCATTCAGTGTCTCTCATAATGAATACATGTGTTTAAGGGCTGCCTGAACGTGGGAGTATGGGGGCTTAGCAGTGTCGGAGGAATAATCCACTGGGGGATGGGCTCCATGCTTTCCTCCACCACTAAGCCTTATGGAGGAGAACAGCGAAAGAGTGCACTCAACCCTCTCCCCCGGGCCACTTCTCCAGGGATATATGCAAAAGCTAAAGCATTTTCTCACACATCATCTCCCCTCTCTTTCTGCCTCTCCCATCTGTTCAGTGTGACACATCTCTCCGTTGCCATCATTACTGCTATTAGCAACTCTAATGTGTCACTGTTGCCGGGGTTTAGCACCTCTCAGTAACAAAATGTCTCCTCCACGGTTTGAAGTGCTGCTCTCACCTGAATCTTCATGTTTTTTTCTCAAATCATCTCACATGCAGACTAAATAAAACCCAGACAAGGTATTGAAATAGAAATTACTTCTGGGAAATGAAAATATGAACTGAAATTAAAATGAACTTTTGCTATGGAATCATCATGTAAATCCTTGGTGTTTATTATGACTCGTGCACTTACACATGCGCCATTTAAGTTAGTAATAGCCCAGCTGATGATTTTGGTGTTGGTAAGCTGATTTATTAACTTGTCACCACATTTGGACCAGTGAAAGAGAGACAGCTAACACTAGCTAGGACCCCTTTATTTCATATTACTGGAAGAAAATGTATGAGAGCTCTGCAGGTGTTAATATAACATGGCAAGCAATAAGTAAGGCCTCGATTTCCCCTTGCAAACACACTCACGGATAGATGTGGACAGCCAGCAGAGGATAACATGGATGCTTAGTTGTTGTTATTATGCTACTTTCTAATCCACTTAGAGTACGTTTGGAGGTCCAGATTGTCTAAATGAGCAATAGATGAGCATCTATGTGCTCTGTAAATGCACAGTACTACTGCTTTGTAGCGTCACATAGACACACATTTTGGGCTAAATTTGGACAGTTTGAGGTAGAGACAGGAGTGGTGAGGAGGAGAGACGGGGAGCGTCAAATGCAGCAAATCCATACTACTATTTGGAATCAGGCCAAGGCCACTGCGGTAGGGATCTATGGCATTGGTGCATGAGGCACTCACTCAGCTAGGTGAGCTATTGGGGCTCTACATGAACTCTCATGGACTTGGGGAAATGAAAAAATGAATGTTACATGGACCCTTATGTAATGGCGGATGTGGAAAGTATAAAGCCTTGACTACACTCGCTTGTGGATGCAGACACAGACAGCTGGGGACACCACGCACGCGTTGTTGTTGTTATACTACTTTTGGAATCCACTGGCTGGATTCATTACATGCATGCGTGTTAGTTCAGTGTCTACATATCCCATGCATGCACAGTACTACCAAATGTCCCAGGAGCATAGTCGACGCACCAACTCTCCACATGGACTTAGATTTTGGGCTGCATATGGATGTCAATGTTGACTCTCACAGACTTGGAGTGATCATGATATTTATACCACATGGACCCTAGCCTACCCTCACATACTTGTGGATACAGAAAGTATAACACTGGCCTAACACTGGCTTTAAAGTACTTTTTAGTCCACTTGCATAGAGGACTCCATTCCATCGGTTACATGCACAGTAGATCAGCATCTATGTATTTCGTGCATCTGAACAACTGCCCTTTTAGTCACGTAGACATCTGCACAGGGGGCTCATGTACTTTACATTAAGTGGAATCATGGACACAAAAAGTATACTTTGCAAAATTTATGTCAGCGCAAACTAGTGTGAAAATACATTGATCCAAACTTACTGCGCATGTATGGAACACACAAGGGAGTGTAATCCAGGTTTGACACTGGTCCAATGTCTAGAGGAAATCAGTGCTAGCATTAACAAGCTGTACCTTCATTTGGAAATAGGAAGCTAGCTTCTCCCAAAAGTTAAATATATGGACAAAATAATTCTTCTTTTGAAAAATAGCTGCAGTGTCAGAGTAATTTCTATTTACACAAACAGTGTGAGGTGAACAGTGCAATTTAATGCAGAAGAGAGCTGTGCAAAATCCTTTCCATAAGCTGCCACTGAACAACCGGGTCAATCAGCTTGTGAGTACTTTTTAAAATTCACAGTGGCCACTGACAGGTGTTGTGGCCTCAGGATGAGGGGACTAGCAAACAAGAGGACATTATCGTTTCCATGGCAACGCCACAATGATGTGCAGCAGCCAGAGCTCCACAAATGCATAGTAATGTCTCTCAGACTGAGAGAAGCATTTTATCCAGTGTGAACTTCTACATATGGCTCCATCCTGCTGTTCTAAATGGAGCTCATGCTACATACTCTTGGCAATTTCAGCATGTTTTTAAAAAGAAAAAGAATCTAATTACCTCGTATTCAACACAGATTTCCAACTCTGCTTTGTGAAATGATCTGTACGGTGCCTAATGGCAGTGTGAGCTTCACCTCCTACAGCCTTCTCATTCATTGTCTTTTTTCTCTGATTGCTGTCAAACGAATGCATATAGGGAAGGATGTAATCAGTCATAGTAGCCCTATATTTTTCTGACTAACTTTCCATGCTGGGGCACAAACACAGTTGCCTATATCAAAATCACTGGAGTGCACTCTCAAGTCTCTGAGCAATTACAAATCTGTCAATCTACATAATGTAGAGGAAATGCCTGATATAAACAGCTGGAGACCGGAGAGCTGCTGCAGGGTGGCACTAAAAGGGAGGAAAGGTTAGAGGAAAGAAAAGGGAGGAAAGAGTAAGGAGGGTTTGAAATAAATTTATGAGAAATTCATCAAGAAATAACCAACCGAGAAAGTTTTTTAAGGAGTTCAGAAAAGTCTATTATATTATTTTATTTTCCCAGGCTTGCACAAATCTACTTCCTGTACAAGCATCCTGCTGATTCTCCTGCTCCACGTGCTTCCTCTTTATCTTCTCCTACTTTAAACCCCCTGAGCTGATGACTGGCTCCCACAGCCCAAAACCAGCCTGCCTAAGCACCCTAAAGCCCATCCTGGCACCCCCATCAGCCCTTGCAGCCCCCCTGCCACCTGCTTCTCCTCTCCTGCCACAGTCCAACCATGCCTTGGACTGCAGCACCGAGGATAAGCATGAGTGTTGAGATTACTGATAATTAGCGGGGCAGATTAGAGCCCAGGTCTCCAGATGGCCAAGGTGAATCCTGTCCTGACAACAGCAGAGACAGACACATTTACAGCTCACTGCTTAGACTCAGATGAGCAGCAGCATACAAACTGCTCACTTGCAAACTTTTCTGTCAGTGATTGATGGCGTGCAATTAAAACTCATCAAATTGAACTCATTTCCCATCTTGTTTTCTTAGAAACTTTGGAGCTTAAATGTTCATTAGCTGAACATCTTTGAAAATATCGGATAAGAGACAATGGAGCCCTGGGCGCACATTAAAGAAGCAAGTTTCAAGGATCAATTTATTCGTCCATAAGAGCAGAAAAACAATGTCCCCAGCCTAATTAACCATCACTGATTTCCGACACACAGGAAACATATACAGGGCCTATAAAAAATACACACCTTCCTTTGGAAGTTTTCCCATTTTATTGCTTTTCAACACTGAATCAGGGTCAGTATAATTTACAAAAACGACTGTGATGTCAATAGGAAAATGAATTGTTTGAGTGTTAAAGCCAGGAGTAGTATTTCACCAGTGACTGGACCTTCCAGATACGGGTGTCCTAATACTAGTCCCTTCAGACAAATTCACTGCACTTAGATTATCACTATCCCACTAATTGTGTGACTTTTAGCACCAATTAGCTGCACCTGTTTTGAATTAGGTGAGTCACTTTAACTCATGCAACAACGTGCTTTACGTTTTCTTTTTTATTGATATTACTTTGTAGAAATCAGTTCTCACTTTAACTTGAAAGAGTCTTTTTTCTAAATTCTGTAAAAAAAAAAAAAAAAAAAAAAGCCTAAATAAAATAAACCATGACTCAATGTTGAAAAGCAATAAAAGGGGAAAAACTTCCAAGGGGGGTGAATAAACTAGATTTTATAATATATAGTTAAAGGGGTGGGGAACCAACACTCAAATAACCACATAAAATAAAACTGATTGAAATTTTAATAAAAACACTCCTTGTTATCTGTAGTTTATACTGCAAATGTACTTTCTAAACAATAAAAATGGAGCAGAGCTTAATAGGGAAAAAAGTATATTTACTTTACTTTACTTAGGTAATACTATAATACAGTGAAAAGGGCTGTTAACAGTTCTGTACTATGTGGGTAGTCAGCAGTTACAAAACACTAAGGACAGTCATTACAAAATTACAATTTATTTCCCTTTTCTGCTAAAATACCCTGTTGTTTAGACTTAGAGTAAGTACTTTAGTGATACTTGGTTCATGGAGGAAAATTACCCTGTATATCGTGGGCTGTATTATGAAGTGTTACCATGAAAAATGTCAATGACAGTTGATTCATGGCTGTTGGACACCATCCCACCCCCTTTAAAGCTTTTAAATCCAGCAGTAGCATCGGTCTATAGATTTATGTGCAAAATTAACATGTTTAATTTGTAATGAAATAAGTGACATATTTTAAATGTCTGCTGTAGGGGAAGTTCAGCAGACTTTCACCTGTTTCCTCAGTTATTGCCACATCTCCCACCCGCCTTTGCACAATCTGCTATGGTATCTGTTTCGGTCCGATCTTCCCCACCATAAAAAACCTCTTGCCTCTACACATATTTATAGTCTCTGTACAGTATATGCAGAACTTTGCCACTTCAGTTATCCTTTCTGTTGCTCAGCCTTATCCTATAATTTGCCTCTGACACATTGACTGGCTCTCCATGACTAATTTAATGCTCCCTCTTTGCCGTCCTACTTGTGCTCGGTGTTTTCGCACACCCCTCATGCTTTCCTCTGTCAGTTATCCTTTCTGTGTCTTGGAGTTTAAAGGGGAAAAGACTGAAAAGTCAAAGAGAATCGTAAAGAGAGAACATGGGGAGAGTCATGACACATTACTGTACATGAGTTGTGACCTAAACGCCTCTTTTCTGGCCACTAGAACTTGCCCCACATTGATGCCCCCCCCTGAGATACGACTACCCCCCTGATCTTGCATGACGGAGCCCCCCTGGTGTTCAGGGGCCAATATGTTTTGTGACAGCTGCTCTCTGTTGGACATGTGTGTGAAGATGAGAAGCGAGGGCAGCCGAGCATGTGTGGCCTCGCTGCAGGATAGAGCGGTGCAGTGAATAAGGTACACATCTGGCTCAATGCCTGACTCACTATAAATAACCCAACACACAATGAGATAAAGATGCCCCGAGCCAGTGCTACTGTACTCTCTGTATGTGGGCTTACATGGCAGCATGTATGAACCGTGTTGTTGTCAAAGACGAACACACCAGGGCTTGAGCTCATGTAAGTATACACATATGTACAAATGAGCAAACACATGCAAAGTGCGTGACATATCGATGGAGATAACAGTAGTAGGCCTCAGGCGGCTGCACGCTATCTCTAGCTCTCCACTACATCCTCCTAGGTAATTATCACCAATGATGCTTTCCTATATTAGCACGTACTTCTCCTGCTTATTGCTGTCAAGAGAGGATGAGGGAGGTAAATGGCTTGTTTGCCTGCTAATGCATTTTTAACCGTTCTCAAAGAAGAGTGAAAAGAAGGCAGCCAGTTAGATCTAAAGCCTCGCAGCTCCGAGTCATTAGCCTCGCATGGGGATGGCTGTTGCACATCTTCTCCTAGCAACTTGCCTCCCTCTGTGCATGTGTGCGTCTGTGTTTGTGTTTGGAGATGCCAGCTGCCTGCTCAGCATGTTTGTGAGACAGGGAGTGGACCTAGTTCATACCCCCGCGTCGGGCTCATACCAACACAGCGCTGAGGCCCAAACGCTCACCCAAACTGACCTCTGAAAAGACCCACGTAAGCACAAACATGAGCGTTTAAAAAAAAAAACAGGAGCCAAAATATACTGGCATGCACATCCGAAAAGCATTGAGACTGACATAAATAAGCACAGAGCTACAGATGGTTGCAGCTGAATGTGCAGAATGAGCAGACACATCTGATAGTACACTCAGGATAAGATGTTGAGAAAATGAGTCACTCTGAGTTGTCACTCTAACGCATGCGGGATGTCTATTCATAAAAGAAGACGCAGCCTGGGAGCCTGAGTCAGTTTAAATGCACAGCTGATGATTCACACTCAGATAAAACAGAGAATAATATTTCTACCTGGTAGTAAATATTGGTTTTCCCTCTTTCTGTTTATGTAGCCACACTATAGATCGCTATCAGTCCCAAACATACAGAGTGTACTCATGGATCTATATCTGTTTGGTGTAGTGTAACAGAATATCTCTGCTGACGAAGCCACAGAGAAACACATGACAGCACGTCCCAGTGAGGAATAACAGGACGCTTTATGCTGGAGCTGCTCGGGGAAGAGAGATCAGATGGGAAATTCTTGTCACTTAAATACCGCTCCAGTCTCTTGTCACTTTTATCAAGTTTGCCGTCTCCCCGCGCTCCATTTTCCAATCTCCTTTGACGTACATCCGCTCCTGTTCTCCTCTGCTCTCTTCCTTTTCTTTTTCCAAAATAGGGGAAGCAGTGACCTAGCTGGCCACAAGACAAGGATCATTCTAAGAGAGGAAAGCAGATCGGCAGAAGCATGTTGCCATGTGGAGCTGCCTACAGTGACAATAACACGACAGGAGCACAACACGGGTCGGATCACTGCCTGAAGCTAGAAGGCGCAGAGATAAAGCAGTCTTGCAATCTGTCTGTTTTGATAAGGAATTGGCAAAGCTTAACTTCAAAAACAAAAATAGATAAATTAATTAAGTTGATTGATGTGATGAGGAACAGTTGCATCAATTACAATCTGCTGTTTGGAAAAATCCAAAAGACAGAAGCAAAAAAAAAAAAAAGTCATGTTAAAATATCTTTATTGTAACACTCTGGATAGAACAGGCATACCACTATGGTGACACAACTAGAACCTGCTTGTTATATGGCACACGAGCAGGCAGGCTACACTTTTCAGCCACAAGTTTCACAACAGAGACTTTTTTTTTTAAAGAGGGGAAAAAAGCAGCATTTCATCACAGTCTGGTTTGTGGACCTCAGCGCTGCAGCTGTTCAATGTCAACGTGTCAACACTTCTCACACATCTACTGTTGAATGTCGAGTCTCAAGGCAATTCGCGGAGGTAAAGACGAGGAGTGTTTTCGGGGCACTGATGCCTGAAATTTCACACATGAGGCGTGTCTCTCCATGCTTGTGCTAATGACTGACCTTGGTGTGCCGGAGGAAAGCGACAGAGGAACGCTGCCTGCGACTGTTTGTTTGGGCTGGAGCAACACTGCAGGCACTGTATTGTCCTGGTCTCTGAGGATTTGTCGGGCATCCCAGACCGCAACAAAAACTCATGTTTTCCAGCAAGGGAGCCACATAAATTTTGCACAACTTTTCGTGAAGCTCACCAGCTATGCTTTTATCTAGGCCAGACAGTGACCAGGTTTCAGAGGTCTTATACTAAGGTAATTAGCATGTGATAATCTCCTGGTTGGAAACGTATATAAGTCAGGGTGTACAAAATGACATGACACTGTCTAACCTACATAAACATAACTTTGGTGTCTGTATATGTGTTCAGTGAAAACACTGTTTATATTGGCAACAGATAAATATCATTTGTAATGTATTAGAAAAGGGCAAATTGTTACTCTGCAGGAAGCCTTGAATACTAAAGTATTTCACCAGTCCTGAATTTTTAGATCCAATCTTCTTCACCATTTTTTACTGTGCAAAGTAATTAGGTCAATTATTGGCAACAAAATAAGGGTTTTGTAATCTGCTTTAACAGAGCTTGTTATCTATGCGTGTCCTCGTTTCTATCCTGGCTCTGTTCTCTGGTCAAGTGCTTGACGCAAGAATGGGCTGAGAAAAAAGAGGGAAAAAATGTGGAGGAAAAAAAAGTGGAAAAGCAGATGGAAGGATGAGGGAAATGGTGCCTGCGGGTGGAGTGCTGAACATTTAATAAGAAGCAGAGTTATGTCCAAGGACGTTTCCTGTAATTGGAAATGCTGAGATGTAAATTTGAATTGGTTTACTGGGTGATTGAGTTGTATTGTAGTTGAAAATTAAAATTTTAAACTGCAGTAATAGGTGGGCATGTGGCAGCAGTTCTCACAGTTTGCACTCACTGCCATTCAAAACGGAAAAAAAGGACATTTTTCTCTTGTTATGAATGGAAAATACAACCAGAATAGAAAGAAAACATCTTTTATTGGACAAATTTGCTTTTTCGCTGGACACTTTTAATTCCAGTGTTGCCTACGTCTGCAGTGACACATTGCAGCAGCTCTAACATATTGACTCAGATGTCAACAGCACTTCATCACACTGAAACACAATATTGCGATTTCTAGACATTTCAGAATACATTTATTGTCACTGTCAGACATCGAACTACAACCTGACACCTTACAGCTCAGGTGATATCCTGCACTACGCTGCCTCACTGACTGTCTCTCAACCTCTAAAACCTCTTGTTCAGTATCTTATTACAGCATCTACATTTGTTTTACCAACTGCGTCTGCATTTTCACATAATCTGCTGGATCCTTTGCTGGATAGAAGTGTCTTCAGTTTGTGTTGTAGTCTGAGGTATATGATGTGCAGACCTTTCGTGAGGCTTTATCTGCAAACAACACTCGTCCTTAACTCGCTCCTTTATAACCTAAAGTTATACCCAGTCATTAAAAACTGCCCTCACAATGCTCTTGCTACAGTGGTGAGAAAAACATTGGGCTTTGTAGCTGGCTACGGCGTAATCCTACCCTTTCTCATGGGTATTCACTTACAGTAAGTGAGAGCTATCATCAAATATGCAGCAGCTTCAACTAATACTGAACCGAGTATTAAGAATAACATTATTGTTTACAGAACACTCAAAACATGATCCGCTATGGCGACTACTTTTTTTTAAAATTTTTTTTTAAACTTTTGCAAACAACAAGAAGTCATGGTGTAAGCCTATCCCTGGGATCTGCATTATGCTCTTTAATATGTAATTGAACAAAGAAATGTCAAAGAAGCACAATGAGGGGAAGAAAAAAAAAAACAGAGCAGTGGGCTGTGAGTGATGTAACACCTTCCCTCTCCTTTGCCCTCCCAGTGTGGCTGATTAAAATACTGAGAGCTCCATTGCACAATCAATACACACACTTCATTCGACAACCTTTTTTTTCTGTCTTTGAGATCTCTTGATATTTGAGCTTTCATCGTTTTTCATCAAAGCCTGTTGCTTGTATGTTCGCCACAAAGCCGGCGTCTCTTTGTAAAAGGAAACTCCACGCAGCTACATTCCACTTTTCTCTTCTGCAATAAAAAAAACAAACTTCATTCTTTTCCTGTCCGTGTGTCTGTGTTAACCCTTGTTCATTCAAAAACAACAACTGAACACACTTGACTATGGCACGTTCCCAAACCACATGGTACTGGACACATTTAATAAAAACTGAGGGGAAATTAGATTACACTTGTTTCTTGTGCTGGGGCTGCTCACGTCCCTCAAGGCTGATAAGATGTCCAATTATTTGGTAATTTAGTTCAGAGGAGCAGGAGAGAGTCCGATCTGCTCATGTAAGCAGGCAAAGTATAGCACTGTACATCATGGCAACTCTTTGAAGCCCTTTCCCTTATGCCCTTACGACTGGTTCAGTAGTCATAAAGACACACTTGGGGCGCTTATTTAGCAAAATTAGCTCTTGGATACAGTATTGTGCTTCACCAAGGCAGATGCAATATATAGAGAGTACAAAAAAAGGGGGATAGTACATAGAAGGTATCAGTCTCTGCAGGAGAGGATGTGGGGTTGCTGTGGTTGAGGACTGGGGACTACAACTAGATGGAGCGGCGCCTTAAGCAGGGGGCAAAAGCTGGACCTGAGGATGAAGGGGGGTTGGATTTGGGGTTGAAGAGGGGGAAGGCTGCAGATTCGACCTGCAGAGAAGGTATGAAGAGTCAGAGCGGCGGCTGGGTACTGTTCATAGGATACAAGCTCAAAGAGAGATGGAAGGGCACAACATCTACGGTACATCTACTGGAGCAGAGGCCATCAGAGAGAGAAAGACAGGATGGCTGGAGGCTGGAGGGGAGAGGAGGGG